>KK351013.1:1609428-1623123 GCA_000671755.1 Glossina brevipalpis
GGACTTCTATGGGAGAGGCAAGTTGAAGCAACCTTTAAAATGGCAACAAATCATACAACAAAACGGTGCATATTTGACCCAAATCGGACAATCCGAAGCATGTTAAATAAAAGTCCTGAAGTTCATATAAAAATAATGGATTTCTTTTTCCCCAAACTAATATAAAAATATTTTAAAAAAGAAAATGAACATATTAATATAATTAAAAATAAAATAAACAAATATATTAAAAAATATAAAAAGAAATCAATTAAAATAAATTCCAATTGAACCTGTAAGGCTTTGTTAACGCGTAACTGAGCCTTACGATTTTGGAAAATAATTTTCGTACCCTACATCACTTGTGGTATATTAAAAGAGTGGCTTAAGATAGTTCGACCTTTTATTATATTTTATTCAGAATTTATTTATTATTTATTCAGAAAATGATTCCGAAGCGCATTCAATTCATCGGTCTATTTGTCTATATTCTTAGATCCCAATCTTTAAGATATTTTGACGAAAGCACCATCCTTTTATCAAAGGAAAGCAAAAGAACCATTTTTATGGCCAATTCTCATATAATCTCCTATTTGAGAAAACTCGTTTTATGAAAAATTGATTCAAAACCCGCCTGTCCGTCTATCTGTCTGATGCCTGTTCATCGGTGTTCAACCTATAGGTTGGAATTTTTGAAATATTTTGACAAAATTTAGTATACTGGCACATTTTGGCTTAAGGATGAACGCTATTGAAAATCAGTTTGATCAAAACATTTTTACGATCACTCCCAATATAACGGCCCAATTTGATAAGAAGCTTTATGCGATAAAAATTGAAATTTTTTTAATATTTTTCAACAAAAATCTGTAAGAACTAATATTTTGGCTTATAAAACAAATGTGAAAAGTTCGGATCGGATACGACCATTTTTTGAATTACTTGCAATATAACCGTTCCTATGAAAAATAAATATTTATATGCAAAAATGTCCCTACTAATAATAAAAAAAGATAACTGAATTCTATTTGGATCACGTAGATCTATTTCCTTGACCCCCATCCCAAAGAAAGAAAAGAATGAGCAAGTGTAGGGTATTTAACGGTCGGATTTGCCAATTGTAGTTTTTTTTATCGCTTAATTTGTAATGTCCTTCATGTTAACTCAGAAACTATCCAGTTATTCTTTAACAATCTATTAATTTTTATTATTTTCGTTATCCTATTTGATAGAACACACATGCCACCCTTGTGATAGAAGTGACCCGTAATTTGCTAATACCTCAAGTCACCGGTATTTCAAGTGCTTGGGATAATAAAAGTTGTTTAGAAATTTATGACCTTAAACGGCAACGTTGCGCTTAATGATGTTTAAGAAAAACATGTTGTTGCTGTTGTGATATATTGCTATACGTGGAAGTGGAAGTAAATCAGGTATTCTTAGCGTGTTCAGGGTTTTTGAAAGGGTATTATGTGGTATGAGATAATTGGAAAGTTAAAGGAGGCAAGCATAGAAAGTTAGTTGTTGTTGCGACTTTAATAACCAACTCAGTTGCAAGTGTTCCTTGTAACAGTGTATTCGTTAAGTTAAAGAAACTCATAACACACCAACCACAGCTGATGCCGTAATGTGGCGATGTAGTGGTGGTGGATGATATTCAGCATTACTTTCGATGTTGAGGGCTTTCTTAGATTGCATCATTTGTCTTGATGATGTCAAGCTCTCTTTAAAAGACGTCTACGAAAATGACTTTATTTAGCTTTCCATCCAGAAAGTTCAGAATTTCTACAATGGTCACGAAATGATTTCACCAGAAAAATACCATAAGGCTATTGGTTCATATTTTTTCGTTTTAATGAAATACATTGAAAATATAAGAAAAATGTATTTGAATTTTGGTATAGGAAGGAAGACCACAAAATTTTTCTTTTAACTAAATTTTTTTTAAAAATTTTTCTTAAATATTTGTCTAAAAAAAAAGAACTGCCTGCGAAGAGAGCAAAGTATTTAGTTATCTATAAATTTTGAAGATCAGATACCAGAGCTACCTACTTGCCAAAGGGTTAGAAAATGTAACAACAAGTCCAAGTAGAATTTCCTGATTCTTATGAAACTTCTTTAGTCTGTTTCCGAAAGATAGCTTATATCGGAATAATACGTTTTTGAAAAGTTCGAATTGAAATCTAGAAATTATCTAAATAAATATGCTTATATTTAAACTCAAATATTTTTGAAAACAAGTGAAAACATTATAGTCGGACAAGGTCGACCATTAAGCATTCTACACCAATCTAGCTAATGAAATTTTTCATTTACTTTCGCAAAAAAATACTAGAAATTATACGTTGTTGCTATGATTCATGGGATCATCTGTAGGGAAGGGAACCTAAATGGGGAGCCGATGTGGCCCAAATTTACTAAATTTAATTTTTCTTCCAAAGATTTTCTTATTCTTCTACTGTTTCTGCCATAAAATATTAAAAAATGGACTTTGTTCCCATGTCAAGATTTACTTTTAATGAGCAGCCTTGTCTGTGGTGAGTTCCAAAAAACAGACCTGCATTGTCCAAATTTGGTGCATTTAGATTTTCCGTCAAATTACTCTACTTATGGACCAATTTTCACCATGAAATATTAAAAATTATATCTTTTTGTTATACAAACAATTACTTTTCATATGGATCTTTATATGGAGTGGGGTCTAACTAACTAATCCTACATGATCCAAACTTCTATTGAGGACGTAGTTTCATCATAAAATATTAAAAATTATATCTTTTTGTTATACAAACAATTACTTTTCATATGGATCTTTATATGGAGTGGGGTCTAACTAACTAATCCTACATGATCCAAACTTCTATTGAGGACGTAGTTTCATCATAAAATATTAAAAATTGAATCTTTTCGTTATATAAAGGCTTAGTTTTCATAAGAACACTTATATGAGGTGATTTCGAAAAAATAGACCTATCCGGTCCAAATTCGATACATTTTATTTTTATATCAAATTATTATTAATGATTCATAATTCATTTGCATCATAAAATATTAGAAAATTAGGTTATTTTTAAAAGGTTTGGTTTTCATAGGAACACTTATATGAGGTGATTTCGAAAAAATAGACCTATCCGGTCCAAATTCGATACATTTAATTTTTATATCAAATTATTATTAATGATTCATTTGCATTATAAAATATTATAAAATTAGGTTATTTTTAAAAGGCTTGGTTTTCATAGGAACTGCTATATAGTATGAGAGAGAGGTGATCTAAAAACGCTCCGATCAGGTCTATATTTCTTATTTTGATTTTATATGCAAAAACCTTAATTTATTATATTGTATATATTATATTAATATTAGAAGTTGTCATTTTTTCGCATAAAGAATTTTTTCCGAAACGGGCATTATAGGAGAAGTACTTGTAAAAAGGATCCGAACGAATTCATTCTCAACAGCGTTTATCGTTGGGCCAAAACAGATTAATATATGAAATGTTGTCAAAATATCTGGAAAATGTTGATCTATGGTTTGAACAAAGCAATGTATAGATAGACATCAGACAGGCAGACTGACAGACGGGGAGTCAGGCAGAAAGTTTAAATTGATATTGAAAAGATTCTGAAACGATTGATATAATAAAAGATTGATACATCTTAAGCCCTGGATACGTCTGGGTATTACAGACCGCCCCAAAAACTTAATAGATCCTACACCACACAAGAAGTAAATCTTACAAAAAACTACAAGCTATATTTGCATTGGAGAAGCAGGGTTAGAGTAGAAATAAATCAAGAAAAATTGTTTTTGTATATCTATGTATGACGATGTGTATTTGTATCGATTTAAAAAACTTAATTCATATCAGTTTATTTGCATTTTGAAAAACCACTTTATTGCAACTTTATTATAATTTAATTGATAAGATTTATGTGTGTGTGTGTTAAGATAAATAAAACAAACTTACGAGTAAATGGACTTTTAATAGAATTTTCGAATTTTCATAGGCATTATATGTATTATTATAGTGAATGATTTGCAAGACAAAATTTTAAATTTTGATTTTCAAACTCTTTTTTTTGTTTTTCTTGTAGATTGCTGTCGTTATGTATTTATTGTATTTAAAATTAGGTATTAGTGCACTAATTGGCTCGTTTGTCTGTATACTGACCATCACTCCATTGCAATTTCTAATAGGTAAAGCAATGTCTAAGAACATGGAAATTATGGCGGTAAGTAGACAGGAAAATAAGCAAAATTACAGCCGAGATTCTTTAATAACATTTTTATGTGCGATTCCATTTTGTGTTTCAAGAAAAAAAAAAAAAAAAAGAAAATTGAAAAAGAAAAAAGAAAATGTTTCTCTTTTTTTTGCAAAAAAAAATGTTTTAAACCTAATTACGCAATAAATTTCCTAAGGCGAATACTAGTTCCCTTTCTTACTCTTTCATTTTTACGTACATTTAGGCTACAGTTGCAATTTTTCTTTTTCTTTTTTTTTTTTCATTTTTCTCTTTAATTTTATTTTTCAGACAATTTTTATTTTTTATTTTTTTTCCATTATTTTCTTCAAATATTGCTTTGTAAAGAATTCAAAAAAAAAAAAATTCAAGATTTCAATCCTTTTTCTTAGAAATATACCGATCAACGCTTGAAAAAATTGTACGACACTTTTTTGGGTATAAAATTGATCAAATTAAATGCCTGGGATCAGATTTTTATTAAGAGAATAACTGAGGCTCGTAATAAGGAATTAATTTATTTAAATAGAGACTCATTGTATTGGACTTTGCTGAGTAAGTGAAACCTGAATTTAAAACCTATAATTGAATAATAATAATTTTTGTTCATTATTTGTTTCTTTAGCAATTTTAACACACACTTGTACGGTTCTAATTGTGTTTGTTACTCTAACGGTATTTGTATATTTGGAATCGTCGTCCGATAATACAGTTAATCGTCAAGGTTTTACCGCCAGCCGTTTGTTTTCAGCTTTAGCTTTATTTCAACAACTCACTGTCCCTTTATTAATTTTTCCCGTTACGGTACCTATTATCTTATCGGCTATTGTTTCAACGAAACGTTTAGAACGTTTTTTGGCTGCCAATGAAATTGAAAAACATTTCGAAGGTATTCGTAATATGGCTCGTATTTTAAGTAAAAGTGAGGCTTCATTAGATGTGTATGAAATGCATGGTAAATCCAGTTCCCTACCGACAGATTGTTTAATAACTAAATCTTCTTCTTCTTCTAATTCTGATGTACCAGTAGAAGGTCAAAGAATTAATTTTAATATACCAGAGAAGCCTGCTCCATTAGCAAATTCAGAGCCACAAACACCTTTAAGTTTAAATGAAGGTCCAAAAGAATTTGTCTACGATTTCGATCATAAACGTATAACAAGTATACGTGTACGTAAGGAATTACTTAGAAATACTCCTTACGTAGTTATAAGACCGAAAAAATTACATACTTTACCGATAACTGCCAGTATAGAGAAAATTTCATCTTCACCTTCACCTTCATCTTCACCTTCACGAGGTCATAAGAAAACCGATTCTTGGCATAGGGATTCGTTATTGCTTAAAATGCCTGAGAATATTGCAGTTTCTGTAAAGGATTGTAAATTTTCATGGAATCCCGAGAAAATGGAAAACGCATTATACATAGAAGAGATGATGGTACCCAAAGGGAAATTGACAATGATTGTAGGAAAAAATGGTAGCGGCAAGTCTTCTCTATTATCCGCCTTGCTAATGGAAATGCCTTTAATAGCCGGAGACATGATCTGGAATAAGTAAGTACTACTAATACATGTGCTTTTATTCATTAATTTTCGCTTATCTACGTTCCGATAATTGCTTACAGCATTACTGTGCGATTTTTCATTCATTAATTTATTTTTATTTCTATTTAGTTTTGTTTGTTAGTTAGGAAAAGTAAGTAATTAAAGAGCTCTATGGCAGCAAAATATCTTGTTAATTTTGTTACTATTTTGCAATAAAAATTACAAGAATTTGTCAATCAAAAGTTAAAAAACTAATTAAAGAGTATTCTCTTATCACAAAAAAAAAAAAAAAAAAAAAAAAAAAAAAAAAAAAAACAAAGCACAAAATACTACAGAGCAATTAGAGAAATACGTTGTGTGTGTACAACAATATTTTAAGTTTCAGTCTCGTAACAATGACCTCGACAATGGAAAAAAAAAAAATTAAAAAAGTGCGCGAGGAATAAAGTGAGACTTTTAAAGCGAAGACTGGGCAATGAATTATTTTTGTCGTCCCTTAAACGAAATGCTATTTTACGGTCTTGTTATTTTTATTCAGTCGTTTGGAATACTATTTTTGTTTTTCGTATATACGTTAGATGTTGTAAAATAATTTAGAATACTTTTTTTTAAGGAACTATATAGATAAGTGATTTCTCACGCAAGATTTGCAAACCTCTGATAAAGCCTTTAAACACGAAAAAGTAATAAAATACTGCTATACACTGCTCTATACTATGTTCTTTAATATATTAATCATCTTATAAACCTTTTTAAGATATTGGTGCCACCATGGGTGGCACAAAATACGGATGACATAACTTTCCCAGGCGAGCTTTGCAGTTTTGGTCACTGTGGACGGCTCTCGCCGTTTTCTGTCCACTTGTCCGACTGCCGAACTGACTTTGGAGTGTAGTCATGAATACATCCATTTCATCCATTGTCGTTTATTGCTTGTTTCGTCTAAGGAGCTTCAAACTCTCTGCTCTGAATCATCAACACATCATTGTTTTTGGTCAAAACTCAGTAAACGCGGCACCTACTTTGAATAGAGCTTTATCAGGGACAAATGTTCATGCGAAATAATAAATACACTATTTTTTTGATGTCAGTTATTTCACACAACTTTGCTCTTCAGTCTTTCAAAACGATTTTGTGCACACTTTGTATGTTTTCTGGAACAACTATCGAATTCGGGTGATCAGAACGCTTAGCATCATTCGTGTTCGTAGGATCTCGTTAAAAGTCAGTACATCACCGTAAAATTGTTGCTTTCAATAGAGAGGGATTGCTATAACACTTTTCATTTTTATGGGAATTTTTTTTTTGAGTGCTGGTACTATCTAAAAATCATATGGATTCGTTAATAATAGCGATATCTATATGCCATCCTACGAACTTATTGAGTGATGTGTTATATACTTTTGATGATAAACCAAATTCTTAATTGTTCTAAGGCTAAAAATCATATGAATTCGTCGTTAATAATGGCGATATCTATATGCCATCCTATGAACTTATTGAGTGATGTGCTATATACTCTTGATGATAAATCAAACTCTTAATTAATCTAAGACTAAAAATGATATGGATTAGTCGTCAATAATGGCGATATTTATGTGCCATCCTATGAACTTATTGAGTGATGTGCTATATACTCTTGATGATAAATCAAACTCTTAATTGATCTAAGACTAAAAATGATATGGATTAGTCGTCGATAATAGCGATATCTGTATGCCATCCTGCGAACTTATTGAGCGATGTGCTATATACTCTTGATGATAACCCAAACTCTTAATTTATCTAAGGCTAAAAATGCTATGGATTGGTCGTTAATAATGGCGATGTCTATATGTCATCCTACCCCCATACCCTTGATGATAAAACAAGCTCTTAATTTATTTAAGGCTAAAAATGCTATGGATTGGTCATCAATAATGGCGATATCTAAATGGTCATCCCACGAACTTACTGAGTGATGTGTTATATACACTTGATGATAAACCAAATTCTCAATTGTTCTAAGGCTAAAAATCATATGGATTCGTCGTTAATAATGACGATATCTAAATGGTCATCCTACGAACTTATTAAGTCAGGTTTTAAATAAAGACCTGAATTACGGTATATATATATATAATGATATATATATATATAATGATATATATATATATATATAATGATGTAAACAATATTATAAAATCACTGTGTAGCCATAGATATGTTGAAATGGACAAGGATAGTTTGTGTAAAAATTTTGTCCGCTTTATATAATTTAATAATAATTTAAAATTTCTCATTTTCCTTACTGTGCCTAAATTCTATGCATTTGAAGGCTTATTGCATGTTACGTATCCTTAGTGCTGACCACAGGCGCACATTGTAATCTCGTTTATCGTGGCCAACGGTGTCATTGATTTTGTTGTAGTTTAGTTCAAATTTATTTAAAACCAGCGCATACCGGTAAAATGTGTTCAATTTTTACGAAACTAAACACATAAAAACCACTATTACGCATTACATATACATATATATATATATATATATAAATATGTTCTACACCTTTATACGAGCACGAACATAAACAAAATCCTCTCTAAATATTTACGTAGTAAGTGCTTCTTTTCATGTTTTTTTTTTTTTTTTGCTCTTCACCACACATAATATATTTTACATTAATTAAACATTTAGATGAAAGGGTTTTGCATTTCGTACACACAATAAATTCCAGCACACTTAATGTAAATCAGATTTTATATGAATTTAATACAAAAACACACACAAACAGTAGAGAGAGCTACACATTGACGCATTCATCTTGATTATCTTGATTATATTTTTTGAAGGATTTTTATTAAAAGAAGGGATTGATTCTGAAAGGATGATTTCTAGAAAGTTTTAAATTTAAGTTAAAGGTCCCGGGAGGATTTTACAAATATTGATTGAAAATACGCTTTAATTGTGGTTCCTTGTTTGTTTAGCTTTCAAACGGAGGAGATGAAGCATTTTCATTTTGAGTAGCTTCGATAAATTCTTATACGATATATGTCAATCATTTTTGATCACAATTTAATTAATTCAGTTAGTAAAGTTCAACGTTTATTAAAATTAATATAAAAAAAATAGAATATAAATGTTATGAGGATTAAATTAAAAGTAAGATTTAAATAATTCTTTCAAGGCGTTTAACCAGTTCTACTTCGATTCTCGAATTGAATCTACATAAGCAATCTACCCAGACGTTAAGTACGCGTAGTGTTTTACTAACCTTTTCTCCTTTTTTTGTGAGCTGTAGTCCTCGGTTTTCGTCCACTCGGCGTTGTCAACTACTTTTGTTATTGCTGTCTCCCCGTACATACACTGCGTAGTAGGTATAATAATAAGTTTCCATCAGTTTCTTTCAAAAATTAGGAATTTATTGTGAAAGAACGGTATATTACGTTTTATTCAAATTCAAATTTATTCAAATTCATCCTTAGCCACTACTTTTTTCCCTTCTTTCTGGTAGTATTCGGTTACCACGTCCGAAGAACTCTTCATCTTTTAAGGTTATCCACGAATCGATCCAATTTTTGGTGTCTTCATAATGTACGTAGTACTACTCTACACACTAATGTCCTTCACTAGCCACTATGCGGATTTGATAGTCGTGCATTTTATCTCCTATACAAAATGGTTAGATCATATATATGACATCCACGTCAGAATTTAGTTCTTTATATCAATTAGTCTAAGAGAATTCTTACAAAAGACTGGATCGGCAAGCGTAGCTAAACCATCTTAGAATTATTACACTGATCGATTCAATCGAATCATTTTCTGAATTAATTTAGACTTATTATCTATCTGTCCTTTTAATGTCGTTCTATATATTTTTGTTTTGGGACATTCACATGTTTTGGTACATGGACGAACGGTATTGAAAATGATTTGGATTCGACGATTTTTTCAGGCCATTCTCGAGACAAAGTCATGTTTTGAAATTGCTGTTACATGGGAAAAGTTTACAATATTCAAAGTTTTTTTGTATTTCAAAGATTTCATGACGAAAATTCGCTTCTAATGTTAATTTTACATCAAAAATAATCTTTAACGTAAATTCGAAGTAGATACACGTAATTTCTAAACCTCATTCCCTATAAGCAGACTTGCGATAACTAAATTTTTAAACAGTAATAAATCCTAAATTTTAGCTCTTTATAATGGAAATAGGTGAAGAATAATAAGAAGTTTAATTTTGCTAAATTTGGTCTATTCGCCCAGTTCACGTTTCAAATTGTAAGAGTTCCCGTGAAACATGAACAGCAAATGAAATTCTTTACATTTTATGAAGGAAATAAATGAAAAATTTTATTAGGCGAAGTAGAGAGCCCTTATTCGATTCATACTGAAGTTGAATGCACAATCTACTGTCAGGACTTTTCCTTCTTTGAACGTATTGATCGTATTTGGAGCTACTTTGGAGGCTACTTGTGTGATGGTGCAGTGGTTTTTCCCGCCATTCGTAAAGTGTTCACTTTCAAGTCGAAGTTGCATAAAAACTACTTTTTCCATTCCATTCCATTCTACCTAATCTTTCACGATCACCAACGATCGCTTAAGAAAGCTTTCTCGAGCAGCTGGTCAAAAAAAAAAAAAAAGGATCTCAGATGTTTGCTCCGTTTCATTTATTTTTTACAAAAGCTTTAATCAAATTAGTAAACCTACGTTTTCCTTTCTCTGGATACAATTAATGCATAAAACATAAACATTCAATTTAGAAGAAGAAAAAAAAAAAAAAAAAGAAAATACTAACTTACTAACTATAATACCTTTACTCGAAGTAACGTTAACATACAATATTCATACAAAACACATGGATTGTGAATGCGTATAATTTATAAAAAAAAGGGGACAGAGAAAATTACTGAAACGGTACATTTTAATGTTTTCTTTAGCGCTTCGACTCTAACTAAAAATTTAATGAATATAATTTTATATATTAGAACGCGTTGTCGTAGTTTTTACACTTTTTGTTAATAATATTTCCTAATTGGGTTCCTATCGCTGGATTATGAATTTTTGTTTACAAAACCATTGAATTTTATGTATTAAAGAATTTTATAAAATTTTAGAATATTTTTTCAGAAAATTATTCTCATTTTAGTCTTCATATTCTGATATTTTGGTGCGTTAAGCATCGAAGAACAATTCTTTGTTTTTATGATTTTTCGAAAATCTTTTGAAAATTTCGAATCACTGATACTGAATCGATTTTAGCTTTACTGTCCTTCCGTCTGGCTACAGTCTGCCTATATATTCTCGAGTTTAACCTAAACAATGAACTCTAAAATGTTTAAACGAGAGGATGATCTCTCCCTCTTTAAAAAAATTCCTTCTATGAAAAAGCTTTGCAAAATTATATACTTCTCGACAAAAATTCATGAAAAATGTTATATAATATGCTGGCATATTAGTAGATATATAGGTAGATAGATATATGTGGAAAATTTCCTTTCCCTTCTTTCGCTTCCCAATATAAACGTTCTTCTAGTATTTCCTGATGAAAATTACTATAGATTGATGATGTAACACATAAATGTACGTTGCTCCGACAATATATTGCAATATATTGTCTGAGGCAGATATGTGGATTTCGAACGTTGCCGGAAAAAGTTTCTCTTCTACTTGCAGGCACTCCATCAGTCGAGATTTCTGCTGATAAGAGGAGTCGCCGCGGAATCGTGGCAGTAAGCAATCTCTATGCACCACAAGGGAAAATTAGTGGATAGTCTCTATGAGGATTTGCCAATCACGATGGGAAAGACCGACAAAGGGAAGATGAACTTTTACTTTTACCCTAAACATAATGTAATGGACCGAAAGACGACACGACGAGTTAAATTATTACCTCACGCAGTTTCTGATGGATTAAGTCTGTTACCGGAAGTACGTGCATAGATTCGTTCACAACAGCTCGCCGAACTGCCCCATTTGTGCGAATACAGAACGTGTGCAGCATATAATGTTCTGCTGCAGCAGATTTGGAAACGGTCGGCGTCAAATGACACCCAATGAGATATTGCACGATATGATTAGCAGTACTGCAACTTGAAGGTCCTGTAAATGCTTTCAGGAGTAAGGAGGATAATGCTCCAAGAGCTACGACAACTAAGGCGACAACGTGTGTAGAGAAAAGAAGTTTAAAGTTAATAAGATAGTCCCTTAGGTCCCCCACCATAGGCACAAAATGCAACCAGCCCTCGCGAAGCAATGCCTAACGGCTGTGCCGCTGAGAAGAGTAGTAGACGAAGTTTGCGTAGATTTAAAACGTAGGCGCCATGGTTGACGAATTATGTATGCTACTAGTACGGGTTAGTAATATCTATAAAGATTTCCATTTCCAACTCGCATAGCAAAACAAAAAAGCTCACACACAAATATGTCGTTGATTTTATTAAGATATCAACTCTTACGTTTCCTTTTAGACTTCAACCAGAACTTTCTATTATGAAGCATCTCTACTTATATCACAATAGGGTGCAGCAACTGGTAATAAAATGTTACCCGTTGAATGTTGGAAAATAATAAATCGTCCATTGTCAATAAATAGTTGTCATAAGCCAAACACGAAGCAAAATATAGACGATGTATTCTTGACTACAATTCGTTGGCGTTTAGCCCAAAAGCAAAACTACAACTTGATGGAATTGCTGCTTATCACTGCGGTCTTACACATACCGCAAATTTTTACCAGCACTTATTGTAGAACATACATAATACCCAGCAGAGAAAGAAAAAAAAAAAAACATTAACATAAACGTACATACTCGTCGTATTCCTATGAAAAGCGGTTATATTTAGCTTGAGCGGAATATTATCCAGTTTAGGAGGTATTTTAAAAGCTCTATAAATGTTTGGCATATAATCTCGCGTATATATGTGTCAGGTAACACCAAATTATATTATAATATGTAATTAATTTTTATATATAGGGGGCGTGATCAAAAAATTATTTCGTTTAATTAAAAAAGTTTTCATGTTTTTCTCAATTTATTTAGAAAATTTCAAAATACCTTTACAAGATATCTCTTCGTTAGGACGGACAATATGCGATTATAGAGAAAAGTAATAATCGTTAAGAATACGTATACTTTGTTTACCAACGATAAGATAAAGTTAAAATGCTCTCGTTCTTTATTGGATATAAAAACATTTAAAGGCACTCGACGACTAGTTGTGTTTTGTTTTTTTTTTTTTTTTCTCTCTGTAAGGAAAAATTACATTTATTGCATTTAAATTGAATTTATGGCATTTAGTTGTAATTTCTATTTTATGGCTTTGAGTGCGGAATATATCTTTATATATAGATGCACGTAATTTATGAAGATTTTTCTTAAGATTACATTTTCTTCTTCCGACCACTATAGAGTAATAAACTAAAATTTCTTGAAAAGAATTTTTTTTTTTTTAATGAAATGAACTGAAGCATATTTATTATAAACACTTAGTTTAGTGTTAAGATAGACGTGAGATAAGTAAGTTAGAGAAGAATTAATAGTTAACTAAATTTATTATATTTTTTGGGGAGCCATTAAGTAGATGTTATTCTCATTATGTTTAAAGAACTTTTCTTGGCAACTCTGGTGCCCCAGAGTTACCTCTAAGCAGTTTTACCATTAAGGGAAACCTCCCCCGATATATTATTGTGTTTGTTATTGTGTTTCTACAGTCCTCAGTTTCTCTCTGTTGCCACACCAATTAACAGAAAAAAACCTGATGGATCGAATTTCCATCTGCGAAGCCTTGGCCCATAGACCCATTTCTTAAACGGATGGTGACTGGAGATGAGAAATGGATCACATACGATAACCCTGTGCGAAAACGATTGTGATCAAAGAGCGGTGAAGCAGCTCAAACCAGAACTAACGGCCAGGAAGGTTTTGCTATGCATTTGGTGGGAA
>KK351013.1:1623548-1639441 GCA_000671755.1 Glossina brevipalpis
AGAGGCATTTTGAAGTTACCTTTAAAATGGCAACAAATCATACAACAAAACGGTGCATATTTGACCCAAATCGGACAATCCGAAGCATGTTAAATAAAGTCATGAAGTTCATATAAAAATAATGGATTTCTTTTTCCCCAAACTAATATGTTTTTGAAAAACGATTCAATCGTAGGTTTTGATTTGATATTGAATTGTACCATGCAGCGTTAGGTCATCCATACGATGTGTAATTTATTCATAAAGTATCGTTATTTTCTTCTTAGTAGAAACCATCGATTTGGTCCAAGTTAATGCTAACGAACTCAAGTTCACTCGCACACTGTAAAACTGCTAAAGAAACCTCATCATTGGAGCTTAATTGATTAATATATTAACTAAAGTTACTATTTATGGATAAATAATTTCAAATGAATTAAAATTAATTGTGTATTGTCATTGCGCAAATTATTATGTAGCGATTTACAATGCTAATGAGATAAACTTTGATTACTATTTAAGTATTTTGAATACTGTTCGATTCAACGTGAGGTTGAGTTTTTAAAAAAATAATTTCTCAACAATTTATTATATTTTCTTGAAGAAATGTAACCTGAAATATCTAAACTAACCTTCGTAATAATATTTTCTTTTGAATCACAACATAATATTTCATTTATGTTTTTTTTTTTTTTTTAGAAGTTCAACACTAGCTTTCGTTCCTCAGCAACCTTGGCTTCGAAATGCTAGTATACGTGAGAATATATTATTTGGTGAAGAATTTCGTCCAAAACGTTACGATTGCGTTTTAGAAATATGCGCTTTAAAACCAGATCTACTACTAATGCCCTATAGTGATCTAACAATGATTGGTGAACGAGGTATTAATTTATCAGGCGGTCAAAGGCAACGTATAGCTATTGCACGAGCATTATATTCATCAGCTAATGTCGTGATAATGGTAAGAAAATGTGATAAATTTTCTTTTAAATAAAAAGAATTTTTGTTTTTTTTTTTTCAAATTTTTTTCACAATCATTTTGCAAAACAACATTTGCTTTTGACATTTTAGCAAAATGATGAAAGTATTATATATATATATATAAATGTTTTTTTTTCTTGTTTTGCATCCAGGATGATCCATTCTCATCATTGGACAGTAAGGTGGCACATCATATTTTTGAACAAAGTATTAAAAAAATGCTTTCAAAAGCCAATCGTACTGTCATTTTAGTGACACAACAACTGCAACTTATACATCAGGCCGATTATGTAAGTATACTATATATGTATGTATGGATATGGATGAAAAATAGGGGAGAGCAAGCAAAAAGAAGTACTATGAAGAGTGCGATGAAGAATTAATATTTTATAATAACAGTTTCGGTCTCTTGATACCTAGGAAATAAATGTTTCCCTGCCTGGTTTTTTGTTTGTTCAATTATTGAAATGTCAGTAGTTTCCTGTTATTAATCAACTACTAATGAAAATTTATAGATATTTTTGTATAGCCAACATTTCAACTGCAAAGGTATACTAAATTTATCATCACTTTCATAACATTTAAGCAACCTATACTTTACTTTCTATTTATTATTTGATTACTTGATTATATATCGTGTTATATATATCAACTTATCTCAAAAAGATGCAATAAATTGTGTGTGTATTATATATGGGAACAATTTTCAATGTATGTAGAGCACGTTGAATACAGGTGCCTGGAGGCAACGATTTGGATTCTTTTGTTTTTTTTTTTTTTTTTTTTTAATGATTACTCAGTTTCTTTCTTATTCTATTATTATTTCTTATTCTTTCTGGGCAAAAAAGTTAATTTATAGCAATTTTTTAGTTCAATTTCTTTTTATTAAAATATTATATCATAACACTTTGTTTTTTTTTTTTTTTTCTTCCATCAACCTATATATAAATGAAGTTTTTTTTTATCTTCCATTTTTGCATTTTTTTTTTTTTTTTTTTTTTTTTTTTTTTTTTTTTTTTTGCAATGTCAGTTAATTGTACTGAATGATGGTTGCCTACAAGCTTCCGGCAGTTATGAGGATATTGAAATTGCTCATCCACACATAATTGCTGAATGGAATTCAATAATTGCTAAATCCATTGAAGAAGAAAAACAGCAACAACAGGAGAATAAGTAAGTTTTTTTTTTTTTATTTGCTTTGCGGGCGATAAAGTGTAATAAAAGAGGGGAATACAGGTTCTTATCGTGGGTTTTTGAGAACTAAGAAAACAAATATGAAAAAGAAAATTATTAAAAAAAAAAAAATTAGTTACACACGATTATCGATCATGTTTCTTATGCTTTTGAAATTGAAGTAATTCTTCTGGTTTTTTTACACCATATGTGCTGCAGGTTATATTAAGTTCTTGTGAATGTATGTAACACTCCCCGACGGAGACTTAAGATACGCTCACTTGTATTATACGGATTATATAGAATCATTTTTAGAATCGTTTTAAGTCGGTCTGTCTATCTGTCTGTCCATCTGTCTGCCTGAGATCTGTCTATGTTTTCTTTTCTTCAAACTGCAAGTCGCACTTTTCGAAATATTTTAATGGAATTTCGTCTACCGACGTGTCTTAGACCAAGGGCCAAGGATCAAACCAGGTTTTGCGATTAGCTCCCTTATAATGGCTCTTTTTAAAAAAAATCTTTATAAGGAGAAGATTGTAGTTTTTAATATTTTTCGACAAATATCGGTAAAAGGTATGGGATGAAACAATAAGTTCCTTATAGAAATTTGATAAGAAAATTAAATGTATACTAGATTTGGATTTTTAGAAATCATCTCATATCAGAATTCTCATGAAAAAATTCTCACGAAAAAAGCCTGATTTTTCATTCAAGGTTAACTGTATCAAATTCTAGCTCAAATAGATCTATCTTTGTGTCCCCGGTCTAAACATTATAAAGGTTATCATGAAGAGCAAATGGCAATAAAATGAAATTTTTAATAATTTATAATAGAAATAGTGGAAGAATAAGAAGATTTTTGATAGAAAAATTAAATTGTTAAATCTGGACAACATTAGTTTAACCTTTAGACAGAATGCATTCTTTAGAAGAGCTTCCATCAAAAAAGGAATAATTTGTAGTAAACAAAAAATTGTTTTAACCAAAGTAGTGTAGGATATTTAATTATCGGTTTTGACTAACTATAATGTGTTTACTACCTTTTTTATTGGAAAAGTTGTCAATGTTTGTGACATTAATATTAGATACGTGTATTGAAAACCAGTCCATTTCTGAAGTAGTTACAGATGAACAAAAAAAGGTACTGGTAGACGCTTAAATTTAATTTACTATTTGATATTAGATCAAGAAAAGACTTAATGGCGTCTCTCCCGATACAGGGTTGTAAGGCCATGTAGTGTTGCTACATGGATGGAAAGATAGTGTTGCCTGCCTTTCCTCTAAAAACTTCAATGTTAAAGAGGCGACACATTTTTTTGGTTTTTTTTTTCAATGAGTGTCTGCACAACTTAAACACTTATGGAAAATTACAGTTTTTTAATTTGTGTTATATTTTATTTTATTTTTTAAGTCTTTTCGATAACTCCTTTGGTGCACAGACGCGTTCTGCAAAGGAACGCTGGAATTTGTTTAGAAATGTTGCCAAATTTGCCTTACAAAGTTCTCCTCAAGGAGCATCTTCAACGAACTCGTGTAAGCCTGGTAGAGATTTTGTCGATGCAATAAATGAGAGATCACATGAAATCTTGCCGGACGAAGTCGACGATGATGTAAGTAGCGGGAAAACCTTGGAAATATTTCGAATTTTTTTATGTAATAACCGAATTTCTACGTTAAGCAAGAATGGTAAATCAGTAAGTTAAACAGGTAGCCCAGAGTAATCAACGCCTGCGTCGATATTTTTCAGAAAAGTTCAATCAAGATTCATAATGAAGCCTAGGGACTTTACTATATATAAAATTATCCATTTCGTGGTTCGGATTCGATATCCTTGTTTCAGTCACATTTGTGAAACAGATCTGTCATTCAGGGCATCCTGGGTTTAATGTAATCTTTGCCATTTTGCAATATGGATTATTTAATAACCGCTAATCATTTAAAAATATATATAAAAGACTTATTAGAAAAATGTTGATTCAGTAGAAGTTACGTTTCGTGGTTTACAAGAAGATTATGGTTGACGCAATCGTACATATGAAAGCACTACAGGCAATACTATGAAGAAGTTTAGGTAAACTCGATCTATAACAATTTTATTCAAAGACCTTACATCATCGAAACGCACTCTGAAACGAAAATATTAGTGCTGTTAGTGAAAGTATCGATGAAGATCGAAATTTATTCATCGTACGTCACGGACAGCATTTGTCACTAAGATGGTGTGATTTGCCGCTGCTGGGCTTTTTTTTTTGCAAATCGAATACCTAGGTCTTCTTTAATAATTAATAGTGATTTGAATTTAAACAAAATCATTTTTATGATAACAATTAACTAAAACTTATTCACACTATTTCTAAAGAACAAAAGTGAAGTTGAAAATAAAAAAAAAACTATTTTAACACAAAACTTTTTTCTTTGTAGGCTTTCACGCGCTTTCAAAATGGTAACTTATTCAAATTGCAACGTTCTCCATCGATTGTATATGGTTCACGTCATTTGATTTACGATATTCCATTGCCTATTGATGAATGTCAAATGGAAAATGTTATTTTAAGACCTAAGCATCGCACTAAGGGTCGAAGTGAAATCGAAAATTATCGGCCTAGTTCTAATGATAGTAATGGTTCAAAAGAATTGCGGCAAAGTATTTTAGAAAGTAATTACATCAATTATACGAGAAATCAGGAAGATGTTGAAACAGATACGCCATTTCAATCTTCTTCTCGTTATCAATTAGATGAGGAAAATAGAGAAACTGATGCGAATGTAGTCGCAGATTTGGTGAAATCAACGCACTATAATGGTGGTTTTCAACAATTTTTACATCGTATGTCGACAAGAAAATCTTATACAGAAGTCACGAATTTGGGAAGACGTCGCAGGCATTTGCCACGTTCTTCTAACGATAGCTCGATATTGTAAGTATATTTTTTGAGAAATTTGAATTTTGAAATGACAAGAACGGTGAAGATTTAAAATACCGACTTATCAAACCAAATCTTGATTTGAATGTTTTTGTTCCTATCAAAAATTAATGCTTTATCTTAAATTAATGCTTTATCTTAATCCATGAAATTCAGATTTTTCCATTGTTTTGAAAGTTAAGAAAGTAGCCTTACAAAAACGATACGATATTTGTCTTGAAATTATGAAGCATTTCTTTTGAAGGTTGATACTACGTAAAAATCATATATATATCCTGTGAACTTATTGAGTGATGAGTTATATAGAATTTCTTTTATTCATTAACATTTCAAATACAAATGGTTTTTAAAGGTTTTCTTTATCTTTCACGTAATAACAGAAGCATATCTGAGGAATCTATCGCCTTAACTCCTACGATCGTGCCACCAACCCAAACAACAATTTCTACGACATCGGAAGCGAACACAAGAAAAAACCATAATTCGAGATCTGTTCTTGAAAGTGAAGAACGCATCGAAGGTAATTATATATACAGAATATGAGCAGAAGCTAAAAGACAAGAGATTAAATTCTTTAAATTATTATTAATCAAGAGCATTTGAAAATTAATTAAATGTTTTTTGTATAGAAAATAAAAAATAATTTTGCTGGCGAAACAAAAGAACAAAGAAATTTAAATTTTCCTAAAGGTATTAGTATAGAATTAATGAAAAAATTAAATTAATTGTAAACATTCGTTCAAAACCTTCGAATAAATTTGAGTTTTATTTCTCAAATAAATATTAATAAAATGTTTTGTAAACACATTATGGAAGGTTTCTCCGGACGTATACGGATGTTAAATATCTCTTAGTCGCTTAACAAAAAGGTGTAACAATTCACACGTTTTTATAGATCTTTCGCCGCTATCCGTTCATACAAGTATACTAAGTTTTCATAGCCATTTGCAATTTCGTTAACGATTATGTAAACCCTATCTTGAGAGAGAAAGAGAAAAAGAGATAGAAAGAGGGGGAAAGAGATTAAGAGATATTGTAACGGCGAGAGCGGAAGAGAGAAAGTGATAGATATAGGTAGCAGTAGAGATAGGAAAATAAACAAAGAAAGAAAGAAAGAAAGAAAGAGACAGATAGAAGAACAGAAACGGAAGATTCTCCTGAGCTTTCTTTTTACGAAATTTTTATTTTTTTCTTTTATAGCTATGTGTGCATGCGTGTGTACGTGTGTGTTACAAACAATTAAATAAAATTTTAATTTTAATTCCGCATAACAACACGCGCACTGGCTGTTAAGAATTGATTTTTATTTATTTTTATATGTATTTTAAAAATAATATACACTACACACACACACACACACACACACACACACATGCCCTATATCTTTTTTTATGCGCACCCAAAGCATCTACATGCTTGAATGCATGTATGAACCAGTGCCAGTGCTGCATATGGGAAAAAGTTCAGTCATTTTATTATATACAGAGTAAATAAATAAATAAAAATAAAAAAAAAAAAAAAAATAAAAAGAAAAAACATTTCAAGCTCATTTTTTTATGTTTTCTATGTGCGCGTAAACACAGGTTTTGTAAAATATTTTGTTGTTTATATAAGAACATGTTGTGTGCGTTGTTTGCGCTTTACAGATAACCCCGAACTATTGGCAAACACTACAAATGTAATGGCGAAAATGGGCTCAGCAACAGCAACAGCAAAAGCAACAACAACAGCAACAACAACAACAGCAATTACTAAGCCATCATGGACAGTCGATAGTACGGATGCATTTAGTGCTCGGCAAACCGCTACCACGGTAAAGAGGCAAAATATAAACGAAGTAGTAGCAGTGACTGTAAATGATTGTGAACGAAAATATGGTCAAATACCGGCGGAAATATATTTGTTGTATTTGCGAGCATCAGGTTATTCAAAAGTTTTCATATTTTTCGTTGCTGCGCTAATTTGGCAAAGTTTGCGCGTTTATACGGACGTCTGGTTGCAGCAATGGAGTGACAATAAACCAACATTATTAACATCATTGAAAACGTCCGCAAATATCACTTCAATAGAACAATCGAGTATGGCTTTCACAAAACTCATCGTTCCCTTCTTCACTACTGCTACTACTACTACTACTACTACTACTACTACTACTGCTACTGCTGCTGCAACTACAATGTCATCAACACTGTTATTATCTGCTATCGTATCGGGGTCACAACAATATAATAATGATAACAGGGCAGTGGTTAAAGCATACAAACCTGATGCAAATTTTGATAGGAATGTTGTTACCGATAGTGATGAACGCTATGATATCACATATTATTTTCATATTTATGCATTTACATCATGTATATGCCTTATAATGGCTATAATATCAACGACGATCGGCCAATGGGCTGGTTGTAAAGCTCGACAAAATTTGCACGATAAGCTTTTGCAAGCAATTATGAATAAATCATTGCATTTTTTTCAAGTGACTTCACTCGGTCGTATACTGAATCGTTTCAGTAATGATATGGAGATTATCGACAAGGTGAGTGAGTAACAGAGGCAAGAGGAGTATCTGTATGAACATAAAAACACAATGTCACACATATGTGTGTGTCTATGTTATTTTATGGAGAAAATTTATTATGAAGTGTTGAAAATTTGTTTAATGGGTGTAGGCAGGAAGGGGTTCTTCTACCACAAAAAAAATTTACCGAAATGAAAACAGTAGAAAAAGTGAATAAATTTTGTAAAGATTTAATGATAAGACAAAAAATAATAGCGAAGTAAAAGTTATAATAAAAACCAATAAATTTGACCGTAAATAAAGAATAAAGTACTTTTTCGTCTCTGTAAAATATATACTATCGCGTAATAGAGTGGTACGTCTAAAACAATGCATTTATGGTAACGTTCGGTCTGGATTTGTAATTAAACAAAATATAAGAAAGGTATTAAAGGTACAAATAAGTTTCCGCCATTTTCTATTAAAAATTAGAAATTTATTCTAAAAGAACGGTACATTACGTTTTATTTAAAGTATTGCTCGTCCTTAGTTAATACTATTTTCCATCCTTCTGATAGCCTTGTGAAAATTGAAATTGTTTGTTGAGTAATTTCTAAGCTAAGCGCAAGTTCGTTTTGCATTTGAGACAAATCTTCTTTTAATAATACTTTAAATTCCATGTCTACCTATACTTTCGGTCTTTCACTGTTTTCTTTGTCTAACACGTTAGATTGGTCGTTTGTAAATTTTTGAAACCACTCATGACAAATTCCCTTACTAAACCTAAAGCCTTAACGTACGTTTCTGCAGGCAATCGAAACGCTTCAGTGGAAGATTTCTTCAAACTGAAAAACAAATGACTCTTTTTCGGTACAAAACTTGACATTTTAGCAACCAAATTATGTGTTATTAATACGGAGTCAGTAATACTTCAAAATTATGTTGTTATCAAATTAATAAATTGACGATGTTACGTTTTACATTTCACGATATCAAAAAAATTTTCTGTTAGGGTTATGATTTGTAAAACGGCGGGAACTTAATTGTACTCTTATTAGATTTTATTAATTAATTATTAATAATCTCTTTGATTAATGAAATTTAGATATTGTGATTGGATTCCAATATTTTTGATGAATGAGGAATGGGCGGGGGGAGGGGGGTGTGGAGGTGGTGGTGAGTTGGCTAATGCTAACCCTAGTAGATAAAAAGTGCGAATCAATCAAACCAGTATATTCCGTTTAAATTCCTAGTTCGGTAGACCATATCTTCTTTATATTAGTCATGTGGCCGGAGATATAGCAAACGCTTGATCGGTAATGTCATAATACTTACTCTGTTTATCTCGGCATTTCTTTCTCGTATTACCCTAAGTGGCGCGTCATAGTTAAAAATCAAACAAAAAATGCGTTGGTCGGGTCCTTCGTTCTATTAATCTGCTGTTATTCTTTGGGGAAGTCCAAAAATAATTATTTCTCTGCAACCACGTCAGATAGTTAATCGACTGCAATTCAGTCTTTGCTATAGATTCCTTAATTTGTGCTTCTCCTTTCTAGGTTTCCAATTTTTTTTTTATTTTTGTTGCTTTGGTGCCCTGTAACGGGATTTGATCTAAGGAAGCTTTATTTTATGCACAGAATAGGGAAATCATGATTATGGGAACATAAAGTCTGATTTATTTCTATTCACATATATCGAGCTACGAGGTGTATCTAAATTGTTTAAATTAAGGAAACCTTGATCGAATTATATCTTTCCTAATGAATTTATCATTCTTAGACCTTAAATGGTAAATAAATATATTTTTTGTGTCGAAAGATTTCTCATAACGAAATTCAATGTTTAGATCAAATCATACCTAATACGTTCGAGATAATTTTTTCAAACATTTTTTGTTGTAATTTCAAAAGTAATGTTTTCTTAAAAATTCATATAATATAATATAAAAGGAGAAATCAACCTCTCATTTCCTATTCTATATTAATATTAAACTTTCCTACCAATTAATATTAAGTAAACTCTTAGTTGGTTCGCCAAAACACATATGTTAACTAATCGTACATTTTTTTTTAAGAACAACAGACCATTTAAAACTGTATACTTTTGTTAACTCTTCAAAGCAAGACACGAACTTTTGTATTCGTGATCAACGACGTTAGATAAGTTTTCAGTCATTAATTTAGTCAAGTCCATTTGTCTATATTGGAAATAAAGGCTAAACGGTAGTTGAACAATTAACAAAAATCGTTATTGTTATCCATGTTACTTAGTTTTCTTAACTGTTTTTTTAATGGGATAAGATTAATTTTCAATAAACAATGAGTTTTGAGTTTCCACATTTTATAGAATGAACATTTAATATGTGTTTTGTTTTTGTCTTCGTTATATCTTTTGCGTTTTTTTTTTTTGGTCTTAATTTTTTTTTTTTTGTCTTCTTTTCAGAAAATTGCTGCAACAAGTCAACGTTTACTACAGTTTAGTTTGCTATGTTTGTGTGCGATGTTAATAAATGTTACTATAACCCCTTGGTTCATACTATTAACATTACCTATATGTGTATCCTATTATGTTGTGCAAAGGTTCTATAGGTGTTCATCGAGGTAAGCGATATAATCTGATTTAAAATCAATTTCGATTTAATTTTTTTTTATCACTTATTTATACGATAGCAAAAGAAAAAAAAAGCTTTTAATGAAAGCAGGATAGTCATGCAAAACCGATCATTAAATACCTTATACATCACTGTGTTCCCTATATATATATATATATATTCCCTGTATACATATATATATATATATATTTTATATAAATTAGAAAATAATACTTGATTGCTATTTAAAGGTTTAGTTTTCTTTAGAAACGAGAAGTATAAGTTCAGGGGTCCAAAAGGAGATGAGAAGTACAACAGTATGGTCCATATCGATCAAATAAGGGCATATATATAGTCAAGTTGTTATTCTAAATCAATTCATCATCAGATCGATCAATTCTAAATTGATATTAAATTTAGATTTTTATTGTCAAATAAAGATTTATTTTTTTTTTATAAGATCCTCTATATAAGAGAGGGTTCAAAATAGTAATTCGATCCAAATCAAATTTTTTGTATTTATTTTATGTATCAAAATATTGTAAGTAAATAGGTTGCTTTAGCTGTATTTTAGTGGTGGAAGCTCTTTTTGATTAATATTATCACATTACGAGTCAAATCCTTGTCATTTACGAGAAATTTCACTTTTGCTACTAAATCCGAAAAAAAAGGTGCTGCTGTGGGTTTCTGTTTACTATGTTGCAGAATAAATTTATAAATTGCGATACAAAATTGCAATTCACTGAAATTTGCAGCAATATGTTGTTACTTTGAGATGCCGTTAGCTATTAAAAGCTTAGCATTGAAGATTCGAATCAAAGGGAATACTTCGTATACACTAAAAGAGTTTTAAGTTATTATCAATTGAATGTTGTTGTATTTGTTGTTGTTACATTAACGAAATTTTATTCAACTTTGTTCGTGCATAATATGCCTTGAAATTTTATAGTAAAACGGTACACGGTATGTGTTCAAAAGTTATAAGATAACAAATTGATGTAAAAAGGAAGAAATTGAGTTTTCCATCATAATGAATAAAGATCGAAGTACGTGGGTATATTAGGTTTCTTTTCACATTTTTAATATAAGATCTACTATATATTCGGAATCAGTATAGCCATCCGATCGACTATGTTTTTTGTTTGTTTTTCCAACACTTATCTTGAAATGCTTAAGAGAAATTATATTAAGTATTACATATAGTCTTGACTGGGGAAAGTATTCTGATTCAATGCGAGCACAAAAATATCCATCACTTTATACCTATGGTTCGTTATGTATTCGCTATGTTTTGGAACATTTATCCTGAAGTAGAAACCTAAAGAATTTTGCATAAGTTTCGAAAATTGGTTTCTTTCGCCCACACACTACCACGACTATCGTAGATAAAAACTTTAGCTTGCAATCCAGAGGAGATTTTGATTTTGATTGTTTACCACAAAAAAAACTCTAAGAAGAGTTGAGAAAGTTTATGTAAGAATATGCAACGATTAGATAGCATTCTCTTCTTTGTAAGATCAGTGAAAGGCATCAAAACGATTATAGCCTTAATTGCTGCTTTCATTGTATCAAACAGTTTCATTGCCGGCATTATATGATATTAGTTTTGTTTGTTATCGACTTTTATGTTTACACATACAAGTAACTATTCGACAACTTTATTTGTTTTATTTTATTCATTTATTTACGTGTTTTTCGGTTTATTTGCGGTTAATTTGCATTAGAGAGTTACAACGAATCGAAAATGCTACAAATTCACCGATTATATCACATTTAGCGGAAACTATACAGGGTGTTACAACAATACGTGCATACAATCAAGAGTCACGATTCACGGAAATATTATTTAAACGTTTAGAAGCAAACACTATAGCGTTTACTATCTTGACCACAAGTAACCGATGGTTAGGAATATCGTTGGTAAGCATAAAACGCATAAAAAGTATAAGAAACTAATTTTAAAATATAATGAATGCAACGGATGTACTAGATATTTGTAATAAATGATTATCCACAAAATAATGTAAAGTAATGTATGTTCCTACAAACAACTAATGCTTTTGTAATTAACAGCTGTTATGTTTCATATTTCTATTATCGTTTATTAATTTTTATTAAACTCTATTCTGGAGTTTTATTTTCAGTTGTTGTACACAGGATAGTGACTCTATAGTATAAGAAATTTTTGTTGTTGAACTAATTGTAGGGTTATGGACGGGAAATGATGAACTGCTTCTATACAAGATCAGATCATCCATCCATTAGCTTAGCGGAAGTGTTTCTGGGTTCTCTAAAGACATTACGCCATTAGGTCCTCAATACCGATCTAGGTTTGTCGGTTTATATTTTCTCAGTTTTATTGAAATAACTGATTGTCCCTTATTATATCGGACCGTTCTGTATGTAGGTGCAAGACTTGACAAGAATAAAACCTAAAAATTAAGAGATTCTATCTTAGCAAATATAAGGATTAACTTGAAATTATCTCTTAGAAAGGACTAATAATTACTTATATGAGCACATTTGTGATGTATGAGGACATTCTTTGCATAAATGCGCCGATGATGCTGAATTCGGCAGTTGTCCCGAAAAACATACGAAAACGATGTCAAAAAGCAGTGTATTACATTTGCCCATGAGAAAGTTCTGTTCGATGTGGGTTCGATCGTGCTTGCTGGCTTTCGACCAAAGCCGAAACTCACCCTCCAAAGCATTGTTTCAAATAAAAAGTATTTTTTTCAAGCGATAAGCGATAATGGATGAGACACGTATTCATAATTACCCTTCAGATCGCGACTACAAACAGATCGGCACAGATCAAATAAGTGGATGGCAACTCGGAAAAGCCGTTTAAAGTGGCTAAAAACGCAAAGCTCACTTGGGAAGTTTATGGCGTCTCTATTTTGGAAGGTCCATGATATAATGCTTATCGAATATTGTGAAAACGAATGAAGAGTTAATATAATATAATTAAGTGCATAGCAGTATATAACAGTGTATAGCAGTATACAGTTGTATATACCAGTACATAGCAGTATATGTCAATATATAACATTAGAACAAAATGTCAAGTTGCAAGTAGTCACGGTGAAATGTCAAAAAAAAAACAGACGTGATCCTATGAACTTATTGAGTGATGTATTATGAAAAATTTTAATTATTTTGATATTTTCTTAAAATCTTAAAACATGAAAGTATTTTTAAAAATTTATAATTACAATTAAATTTTTTCATTTTATTACAATTCCATTTATTCATTCATACACACATATGTATATACATTATGCTTAAGCAATTAAAACAACAAATTATCGAAGGGGCTGCTGAAGATCTTTAAGCCCTTAAATGGTATTTTCTTTGTAGATTCGGCACAATGTGCTTTTTTGTTTTGTTTTTTTTTTGGTTTTAAATTACAGTGCGGTGAATCGTTAAGGGAAAGTTCAACAGCAATGATGATTGAGATGCAATTTATTTGGATGAAAGTGTCTTTTAATTAATCTGTGCTATAAAAACATGGGAATTTTTCAAACACAATTTATTAACTTTAACTTTTTTACTTTTCCGTTCTATGGTGAACTTCCAAAAACAACAACAACAACAACAACAATAACAACAACAACGAAAAGGATTATCTGGGTGGCGTGATTGTATTTGTAACCATATTAACTGCTTTACTGGTGGCCACTATTACTTGCTATCAGAAACAACAACAATTGAAAATTTTCATCGCGTCATCATTATCAATGCAACAGCAACAATTACAAGAAAATGTATTATTCGATCAGAAAGCTTTTAGCCCAGCTCCGTCGCTTGTCGGTTTGGTAATTAACTACTCATTGCTGATACCAATCTATTTGAATTGGGTCGTGAAACTTTTGGCCGATATGGAAACATATCTGGGCTCAGTTGAGCGTATTGCGTATTACTCTGAAAGAAAAATCGGAAACAAAAAGAACAACAATATCAACGTCAAGAACAAAATAGCAAACATGTTGAAGAAAACAGAAGACAAACAAGAGAAAAATAAAACTGTCAAATTGGTTAAAGTTTATCAAAAGCGTTCCTCTACTTCAAGCGATGACAACAACAGCGTAATCAATGTTCACAAAGATAAATTGTTACATACATTTGAGAACAATGTTGTTGTTGTTGTTGATGATGACGATGATAATGATGATGATGACAATATAAAACCTTCTGTTTCTGCTACTATTGTTACCGGTGATAATAATGTTAAGGATACTGAAAAAGCTGATGATGATAGCTGGCAATGTCACTCAATTAATGATGACAAAGAAACGCATCAATATGTTGCTGCTTTTGGTGCAACCAATACCACAAAAACTTTACTAAAACCAACAAACTGCAGTGCACAGTCAACTCTCAGTGACAACAATAAGAATAACAACAATTACAATAACAAGAACAACAATGGTAAGAATAATAAAAATTCTTTACAAACTTCAACATCTTTGGAATGCAATGATGCAAAACGCAGAATACATAGTTCTTGGTGTCATTCTTCACAGACATCGTCCAGTTGCAAACAATGTAAGTATTTCAATGTATTCGTAAACAATGTGTCTGCGATGTACATTTGTGTGTGTGTAGCATTGTATAGCATTATTGTTTATTCGCGTGTGTATTGCTTTGCTTATACTCTCTCACTCGGCTTTCAAGGTAAACTTAATATCTCTAACGTTGTGTCAAATACAGACAGATTTCTATAGAAGGATGTATATGTGTGTGTGTGCAAGAGAGTAATAAGAAAATAGAGTGAGATAAATAAAAAACAAGACACAGACAAAGAGAGAGAGAGAGAGAGGGAGAAAGAAAGAGATACAAAGGCAGAGAAAAAGAGAGAGAGAGATGTTAAATAAGTAAATTGACTCTCGTTAAGTGGATGTGAATTTTTAGGTGTTATTAAGTATGCAACGTGACTTGTGCAGAGCACTTGCGTTTCATCGTGCGTGATTTTGAAGTCAGTGAAAGCATTTTTCTTTTCTTTTCTTTTCTTATTTTTTTCTTCTTTTTTCTTTTTGTTTACGTACCAAAAATAATGAGCAACGAGAAGACAAAACAATTTTAAATACGAGCTGTGTTTTCTTTTATGATAAACGATTTATTTTAAAGTTCAAGATATATTGTCAAGGAATTTTTATATTGTCAAAAGTATTGTCAAGGATTTATTTGACAGTAATTGAGATCTTTTTAAATGTAAAACAAGTACAAGAAATTATATTCAGTTATGATCGATCGATAGTTTTACAGCCACAATCTGAGTAATAAGCAAAACATCCAGAAAGAAAGCTATTGTTTATGTTGTACTGTAAGTGTGTCCTTTGTCCTTTGTTTTGGTTCATTTTCAATACCAACTTACGCTTAAGAACTTTCAATATTTTTGCCAAATTTGAAGTTAATCTCTTTGTTTTTATGTGGCAGAAAAATGTTTAACAGAGGTAGACCGATGGACAAACCGACAAATCGATTCAAAATTTGATTCTGCTAAAGCGTACATTTATTTTATGTGGTCTCACTAAAGCTTTTTTATTCGGTTTTGCAAACAAATTAACTCAATGAATGTGATCCCATCCTTACCCATCCAAGGTAGTGGTTAAAAAAAAAAATCAAAAAAAAAAAATATTTCTGATAAGATTCTTTAAATTGAATAATATTAATAAAATTATTTAATTTGGAAGTAATTTGTGAAAAAAAAAATGCATTCTTTTTTCTTTTTCTTCTTTTT
>KK351013.1:1709280-1730537 GCA_000671755.1 Glossina brevipalpis
ATCGATACTTTACGAGAAATCTACCAGTGTAGCCATCTACCGAAAAAATAATGGATTTCTTTTTCCCCAAACTAATATTACGATTTATAAATACAGAGATGCGATAAAGCGTTAAGCAGTTGATTTTAACTCATTTATTATTAATTTTAAGTATTTTTCCCTAAAGTTAAACGTAAATCTTTATTCGAAAAAGTAATGTTTCTACTCGAAAAAAAAATATTCTTCATTCTTGTGGTCGTTTACTTTATTTATTTGTTATGTGTTTTATATATGAATATATGTATATAAAATATAAAAAAGAAAAAAAAAAATAAGGCGAAGGTTAACAAGACCATATTGCGGTCGGTTACTTTCTGTTTTTTAACTGCCGCATCGTTACGTTTTCGTTTAACCAGATTAAAGAAAAATATCCTTTCTTGGGCAATAACTTCAAAGATTAAATACTTTGCAGATTAACTACAGATTAAATTTTATTATCACTTAAGTGTTTAGTTTTATCTTAGTTCCTTTTTTTTATGATGCCTTTCGTCGAAAATTTCATGAAAATATGTGATTTATCGGATACCAAGTGCATATGTGTGTGTGTTAAACACAAACATCTGTTTACGCTTGGTAACACAAGCACATAATTTCATGCGATATTCTAAGAATTTGTTTTTGTAGTTTGCTTAGTTCTTACGGGTTTTCCTTAAGAGTAAATGTTTTCGTACCTAAATTGGTTACAAAAGCGTGAGTTTGAGAAGTATCTGCAAAGCACTGAGTTTTATTGCCTAACACTGTTGACAATAAAATCCCTTAGTTAAGGAAAGCAAGTGAAAATATTATTGTCAATCAAGACAACTTTTAAATACCCCACACAACCTTGCTTAATACCTGAATACATTTTTTATTTCCTTTCGGTAAAGAAATACTGTAAGTTGTTCGTTGTTTCTTTGTAAGGATATGGATTTCCAGGAAAGCTTTACAGTGCAAGGGGTTTAAGGCGTGAGCTAACGTATTTCAAATTTAACAAATGTAAGTTTTCTTTCAGAAATTTATTTATTCTTCAACTATTTCTATCATAATTACTAAATATTAGATTAAACCTTGTTGACTTACTTTTTTTTGAGTACCCTTATATTGAGTGAGATTCAAACAATAGATCGACTTAGCCCAGATATAGCCCAAACCTAATTTTAATTTCAATTATTGAAAGTCAAACTGTTGAAAGTTATAGGTTAGTGTCATATAAAGTCTTACCATTCCTTAGACCTTTTATATGCGATGCGAGGTTGAAGTGTTCTAAATTTGTTACAGTTAATTTTTATGTCAAATTATTATTAAGGCTTCATTTTCATTGCAAAATATTAAAAATTAGACCTTTCTTATCATATGGTTATATGGGAGATGGTTCAAGAAATGGTCCGATATGATCTAAATTTCTTATATTTATTTTATATGCCAAAATATTAATTTCTAGCTATTTTTATGGAAAAATACTAGATCTTTTCGGTTTCAAAATTTTTATATGAACAATTAAATGGGAGGCAGTTCAAAAGTAGGCTCCATTCAATCTGTACCAAAAAGTTTGGTTTTAAACATTTTTGTCGAAAAATATTAGAAATTAAAATTTTTCGCACATAAAAACGGTTTTCAAAAGGAGCATTATATAAGGAGTTATCGTAAACATAGACCCATTAAATCGACTTCCAATAGCCTTCATCCTTTGAACCGAAACAGACGAGTATACCGAATTTCGTCAAAACTTCTTAAAAATTACTATCTGAATGAATGCAAGAGTACATGGAAAGACATCAGGCAGAAAGACAGATGGACAGACGGAAAGACTTAAATCGTTTCAGAAAATGAATGAATGCAAAAAAACGTAGATATATCTTAAGCTCTTCTGTTTGTTATATACATTCCCACAAACTTAATAAGCCCTATACCACATATGTTATGTAGGATAGAACAACTGGATTAAGCTTAAGCTTACGGGAACTGTACTTGTCCCATAAATCCTAAGCAGACAGTGTTTAATATTGAAACTAATTATGAATTTCATTCAGTTCCTATTGATCATTGTACTTGAATTTTGTTGAATAATAATAACAATAATAACAATAATGTTCACTAAATTCCGTCAAGAGAATGAATTCAACGAAAATCGATACGTGACTATTATAACAAACAAACGATGGCAATTATTGCCAACACTCGTTTATATTTCAAACTTTTTTCTATAGCGATTTCAAATTTTTTGTTTTTGCTAACTTTTTTCTTTATACGAATTTGTTTGATTTTTTAAACAAATTTTGTCAAAATATCTTAAACATTACGATTTGAGCGCAAAAATACATGGACATACAGCAGACGGACAGATAGACAGACAAGTTAAATCAAATTAGTAAATAATTCTGAATTGATCGGTATAACAAAAAAAAAAAAAGGTGTTTCATAAGATTTCCTGGGTGTTACTTACATTCCTAAAAATTTAATATAACTTGCACAACATAAAAGAAACCATTTCCTTCGCCATCTTTGGTTTTTTTTTTTTTCGTCTTTTTACACATTGCATATGTACAATATGGTGTGTATGCACTTAAAAACAGAGTTAACTGTATACACTCTTCATTTGCAAACATTTGTTACAGTATGACGCCATTTTTATCCTTACAAGTAATGAGAGAAAAAGAGCACACATTTTCAAATGAGAGAAATTAAGAAATACGCAATAAGTGGAAGCTCTCTTCTAACTCACTTGTTATATTAATTCTCTCTGCTTTTATTTGATCATAGTTTTGCTTGAATAAAATACGTTGTATTACGAAAATCATATTCATCGCTAAAAACTCTTCTTCTTCTTAAATGTATTTGAGATAAAAGTGCTTACACAAGTAGTATGATATAATAAAATAAAAACAATTCGAATATAAGAAAGAAAAAAGTGTCGCTTGCAAAGAATCTTTGAAATATTTAATGGTTATGGTTTGTAAATTTAAAAAAATCTTCAACTTATATTACTTTTATTTATTATTATTTTATATATTATTTATTATTTTTTTAATAATTTTGTTTTATTAAGACCGAATTTATTCCTTCAATTCATTGAGTACTGTTTGCCCCTACATATCTTATGTGTATACGTTCTTTATTGTTTTATGAACATTAGTGGATATTAAGCGCAAGTTTCTGGAACTATTTGCGAGCCATTGAAATATACCACGAAGGTCCTATAAAATGCACGGCCTTTCGTAAAAAAGAGGGCCTAGTTGTTAACATAATAGAACCATTGTTTCACGGGCTTCATAACAATAATACTAACAATGCCTAGCAAGATGGACACGATTCCATACAAGGGTTCTCAAGAAAAGCAAACCCTTGTATGATAAAGGGATTTGATCTTTAATATTTCATGACTATAATGTTTAATATAAATGTAAATAATAGTCATTTCAAATAAAAATTAACTGCATCGAATTTGGACCACGTAGATCAACTTTTATAAATCACCCCCTATAAGAGCCATCAGGAAAAGAAACATTTATATGGCAAAAAGATCCGATTTTTAATATTTCATAATGAAAATTGGCCCAGAGTAGTTATTGGTATCAACTGCATTAAATTTGGATTAAGTAGGTCTATTTTCTGGATAACACCGTAATGTATTTATAACGTTTCGTCTTTTCTCATGAAAGTAAGTGAATTATTCTCTTGGCCGACTATAATTTTTCTACTTGTTTTTATATTAAGTTTTTATATAAATTTTAATGCTAGAAATATATTAAATTTTAAAAATAAATTTTTCCTATAAATTTTTAAATTTGTCTCCAATATCTTTAAATTACATCGATAATAACTACTTGTTTTTTTTTTGTTTTCATGATTCAAATGTAACTGAACACTAAATTGCTAATGAAGCATATTAGAATTTCGTTATGGGTTTATATATGGAGGTAATAGTTTTTTTTTTTTCAACATATATTGTGTTTTAATTTGTTTTATGTTTCTGTTAATTTGCATTATGTTCATAATAATTAAATAAATAATAAATCATTGTAGACATTAACGTAATTTAATTACAATCGTTTGTCATAAACACTTTTTCTATAGCTTTACTTAACCGTTTCACTTCCAAAACTTCATTTGATTATTGAATTAAGTTCTGGTTTTATTAATAGTCCTTGCATAAGGTAGACTTTTAGTGGTTATGACATTTAATTCTGTTTCCTGCTTTAAAAAATTCTTTAACCAAAAAAAAAAAAAAAAAACATAAAAAATTTGAAACATAAACAGGAAATTGTGTTAATTAATAATAAATTGTTTCCATATGCAGTAAACACAAATAAATTTATTTTAAAAAAGGGAAATTAAATACTTGAGTGAGACAAAAAAAAAAAATACCAAAAAAAACAGAAAACAACTTTTTTGCACGATGTCCAATACTAAGCGAAGTGTTATTTAATAGTAATTAAAGAGAATGCGTAGTCACCATTAGAATCTATTTAAAATAAATTTATTTTTATACATTATGTGGCGAAAGAGTTCCTAACTACATAAAAAAAAAAAAAAATAAAAAATATTTTTTAGGCTTACACTATTCCATATTGAATTAATTGCTGGGATTATTGTTATTAATTATTTACAATTTTCATTAAAAATACGATTACTAGACTTTAATAGCGTTTAGCTTTATTTAATTTAATTGAAGAAATTCATTAAAAAGCTTTGAATATTAATTTTTCTTTTTTAAATTCGTTTTTTATAAAAAACAATTTTCAATTTAAATTTGCATTTGTTGTCCAATTTCCATATTAAAATCAATATTTGTTATTATGCATATACCTGAAGTGAAAAACAGATGCATTTCAAACAAAAAAAAAAAAAAAAAAAAAAAAATAAATCGAAATATAATAATAATTTACCGAAATCAATTTATTTATTCTGTGCTATAATTTTTAAACGGTTTAAGTTCGTTTCCCAGTAAAAGACACAAAACTGGTACGAATTCCCCTATAATGAAGATAACTAATCAAAATCTAAAGTTAGACGACCTGAATTATACGAGGGATGCTTTAAAGGATAAAGCCGATTGGTCAGAGAAACAACATTTTTTTAAAGGCAATGTAAACACTTTGTCTTTGGCAGAATCCTATGAGTGGTTTAATGTGAACACCTGTTTACATAGTATAGCTTAATGTCACGATCCACCTAAGCACAGAGCTATTTTTCAGCGAACGAAAGTCCGCATCCCTCAGTTTTTGAGACAACCCCCAAAAAAGGGGAAATTCCCGAGGTTCCAGAATAAACATTCATTGAGTATAGTTCACAGTTTCCTTCTGGTCAAAGGATGAATATCTCTAGTTACTAGTACAACCACCACGATACTTCCCGAAGGGACGCACTAACGGTCAGGCAACAAAGCATTCTCTAAGCTTATTCCTGTAGTTAAAATAGTACAAAGAAAGACAACCTGATCCCCGAGATTTTTTATTTTTCGTCTTTACATTTTGCATACATTTCGGAAGCGAAACTTCACCCACTTAATTTGTACTTGGAAAGACATCGATACTACTTATCTGCATCATAGTGCACCCAGTTCAACTACTACATCAAAAAATCATAGATAACTACCGGGCTGTTCAGTGTTATTATGAACTAAATAGTAGATGACCTATCGGGAAAGGAAGTTCTTGAATAGAAGCACAACTCCCGAGATTTTTTCCTACAAATCGAAAAATACCTGTCGCCAGCTATCGGTGATTAAAACCGTGAGATACTGGAAAGTCTCCCACTACTAGATTTTTGTTCTACCGAATGAGAAGAGAACTTTTTCGCGTTAAACGTCCGGCGGGCACCGCGACCAGATGAGCATAGGTACGTCTACATCTCTTTATTTGCATTACTGCCCTCGACTTACTTCACTATTGAAGTGAACCGTCTTGAAATAGTTATAGATCTTTCGCCTATGTCCTTGGCAATCAAAATGACTCAGCTAATCTAGATGATCAGATTATCACGTAGTATACATCAGCGGGGTAAGGGCTTTCTTTCCTGCTAGCGTGTGGAATGAATAAAGAAAATAAAAAGATTTTTGCTTAAATATAAATTTTTGTTTTTTGTCTTTTCCTTAGTATGCTTCCGTATGTTGTGGGAGCCGAAAAACCTGTGACTGACATGTACCTTATTAAGAGAAGGAACTAGAAAAAATACAAATAACCGGGACATATAAAAGTTAAGATAGAAGAGTATCGATAGATAGTCTATGCTTCAGTCAACTTTGAATATTTAATTATCGATAGTTCACGTATAGGATTTAGAAAAAAATTTATTCGTTTTTCTTTTTTTTAGAATATTCCTTTAGATTAGTAATTCGTTTGGTTTGTACATACATCACGTATTTCTGCTTATGACACAAAAGATAATAATAAATAATAAATAAATTATAAAAACATTACAAAATATTAAAGAAAGAAAATTTTAAAAATTGTTAGCAAAACAATTTAATTTTTTTAAGAATAGTAACGATTCCAATCAAGCCAGTAGCCAGCTTAAATGGGTTTAAACAGTTTATTTAGGAAAAAGGGAACAACCGCATAGCTTGTTGTTTAAAAATAAGCAATAATGGACAACTTGTTTTGTGTGCTAGAGGTGTTTCCTCCTCCTCCTCCTCTGGCATGGCAGTATGGTGGAAATTCCGTTTCCACGTGTCTACCGCACTGTCGCTATTGTCATTATTTGGTTTTAAAGCTTTGCCCTCCTATGTTTTCCCCAAAGGGTAGCTTTTGCTCAAATTAAACGATAGAGTTTGAAATAGATCTCGCTTCACCCTGTATGGAGGATATTATATCCATGCACATAATATTAAATCGGTTCCTTGGCAGTTCCTTCTACAAATTATCATTCCCTAGCCTGTAAGTGTCTTCATATATCTGGTATCATGGGCGTTAGTGGCCACTAGTGCGTACGCTGCAATTTTTCTATAACTACAAACGTGCTGTTCATAATGAGTAAGGATGTTGACACAATATGAAGCCACGCTTTTATTCCCATGCCTTAGAGACAAAAGAAATGTAAGCGGAATGCACGGCTTCATTGCGTTCGCTTACATTGTTTTCCCTGCTGTTGCGGCATTTGTGGTAATAGTGCCAACACGCTTACAATAAACTTTTTTTTTTGTATTTTTTATAACATAAGAGATATAATTTAGTTTTTCACTTATGTTTGCATTTTCTTTTTTTCTGGGATTTCCTTAGAATTTTGTTTATTTTTCAATATCTCTTTATTATCAATTATCTTAGCAAAAGACGCGTATAAATTGTAAAGTTATCTCATCTTCTTAGCGAAGACAATAGATGGGCCAGGCACAGTGGGCTAATTTTATACTAATCATGTCCTCACTTTTCTTAAATGTAGTTGGTCTGATTTTTTTGATACTATAAAATTAACTTTATTAGTTTTTATTTATTTTTATATATTTTTTTCAATTTATTTTTTATTCTCATTGTAGTCATTTCATTTGTTCAGTCAAAGCTTTGTATAGATTTATCCATTTCGTGGGTCGTATTTAGTAATCTTATTTTTTGTAACAAAAGTCAAACAAAAGTGTCATTCATGTCATTATTTGTATAGTGTAATATTTGCCATTTTATAATATAGATTTTTTAATAGCCATTGAACATGTTAAAATGATAGAAAACTTACGACAACAATTCTAATTGTCTAATACGTACGTTTCATTGCATTAAAAACAGACTAAGGCCGACATAATTGCCCATCTATGAGCACTGTAAGCTAAACTGTAAATAAGTTTAAAGAAATTGGATCTTTAACAGATTTACAAAGGTTGACATATCATCGAAGCGTACACTCGACCGAAAAATATTGGTGCCGTTAGTGAAAGTGTCGAAGAGAGATCCAAATTTACTTTCATGTAATCATTACCATTTTTGTTTTTTTTTTTCTTTTTTCTTGGAAATATTTCATTTCATTAGGACGGTGATTTTGTCATTGTTAGCTGAAAAATTTCCCATGCGTGTAATTTCACGTTTTGTTGTTAAGAATTGTTCACTAAAGTCGTGCGTTCTCTTATTGTTGAACTATTTGTTGTGAGGTTTATCCAAAGGATCGAATTTATGTAAACAATTTGCAAACTCTTTAAACTCTTCTTTGAAAACGCACAAACCATCAAGTTATGGCCAATCTATTGCTGGGAAGTTATCGAAAATTACATCAAAAGGATTCATTCCTGTAAATTAACTCTTGAACGATATTTATATGATGTCGTGTTCTACAAATAAATGCTATAATCAAGCAAAATATTTATAAAAAAAAATAAAAAAATTTGATTCAAAGCTCAATCCGAAGTGGTGTTTTATTTTCGTTAACTAAAAAAAGATACAAAATGGATGATACTGTCCGATATTGCATAGAATGAATTCTTTGTAAATCCGATGCAGCGTAAATGGGGGTTACAAGCCTCCAACATGGGCTTTGTGGTTTTTTTAAAAATCAAATCGAATACGACAATGTGATACTGTAGTAGTTTTGGTAAATTTACAAGAATTCTAGAGCTGCCATTGTTTGATAAGATTCAATATTCTGGCAATAAAAATTTATGATTAAATTTCGTTAGAAATTTCCTTAGACCCACCAGCTTTATGCTCATATTTTGACGAATAAATTTATCCCTATATTATTATTATTGTGTTATTAAAATTTCCGCTCAATAGTATATTTATCTAAAAATAATTTCAACCAAAAATGAACTTTAGCATCACGTTTAAAATAAAATAATAATAATAAAATAAACGTCTTTTTAATACCGTTTAATCACGTAAACTTCCATCGCTTAAATATGAGAATGTTTGAATTATTTTGTGTGTGTGTTTTTTTTTTTTTTTTTTGCTATGCGAGCCGGAGGTAGGAATCTTCATAGATACTACCGGCCCATATCAGTAGCATGCACGATTCGCCATCCATGGCGCATACGTACTAAACCTACCCCCCACACACACTTCTTCTACTTCCACTCTCCTCCGCGGGACCACCGTTAGGTATTACTTCGCGGAGGCTGGTTGCATTTAGTGCGCTTCTATTGGCGGGACTTTAGTTCGTCTCTTATTGGACTCCACTACCTCTGCTCTCCACCCGTTGTCTCTCCAGTCGTCGCAGCTCGACGAGCTCGACGTATTGCTAACGAAAGCATCTAGTGAGTTCGACACTTCTACACTGCTTGTCATTTTGTTGATTATCTCACTAGGCTGCACTTGGGGCCGACCGTTCTCGAATCTGCTGCAATGGAACATAACATGTTCCGCATCTTCATCTGTAACGCATATCGGGCAGTTGGGCGAGTTGTCGTGCCCGAATCTATGCAGATACTTGCGATAGCAGCCATGGCCGGTCAGGAACTGGGTGAGGTAGTAGTTCATCTTACCGTGGCGCCTCTCGATCCACCGCATGATGTTAGGGATGAGAACGAACGACCATCTTCCTTTGGTCGTTCTTTCCCACCGCGACTGCCGTATACTCAGCGAGACCAACCGCTCGTCCCTTCTAATAACTCTTGAAGAGAGCTCGTTGCCGTGACGCCGTTCGTAAATGCGGCTCATCTCGCCGGCAAGAATGTGTGTGTGGGTGTGTGTGTGTGTGTGTGTGATCACACATTGGTTACAAATAAAACTCACATATCAAGCTTTAAACATTTTTATCATTAATTTTGATTTCAATTTTCATAAGTAGGGGATCATTTACCCTATCCGTCGATCTGTTGTTCGCTGCAAAAGGAAATTAAGTTCCCTTCTACTTACCTGTATATTGTGATATAAATGAAGAGAAATATTTTTTAATTTTAATGTTTGATTCCGCTTTTCCGGTCACTATTCTTCTTCTATTCCCATAATTGCAGAATAGTTCTTTCATTTTGCATGTTTGTTTGTTTAATATTGTTATGCTTTCTTTTTTTTCTTTTTCACTTTTTGGTTTTTTTTTTTTTTTAATCATGCATAGGAACGATGCAAGTAATAAAAACTACTTGTGTGTGTTTATATTGCAGGGAATTTTGAGCGTCTCCTCCTTTGAATACATTAAGTAATATACGAGCATATGCGAAGGTGTTTTAATTACAATATGTGTGCAAAGAACTCTCCCACATCCTCGCAAAGATATTTTAACTGTTCGCATTTTATACTCATTGCACAAATCTCAACGCTCATTATGGCAATTGTATTAACCTGGGATTTCCTTTTGCATATTTTGTTACAAAAAAACAAAAAAGAATTTTTCTTATTTGTTTTTGTTATTTAGGATAAGGTCTGTTTTCACCCCACAGTATTGCATATGCAATACAGTGGCAAATAGAGTGGTTTACATTGCAAGCGAAGGCAATGTATTATAAGTAAGTAAATGTTTGAAATAATAAAAGCAAGCAAGGAAGTACAACTCAGTATGTAAGATTTAAATTTTTTTTTTTTTTTTTTTTACATATTTTTGTTCATTCAACTTTCGTTTCTGTGTTTCCTCTCCGATAATGGGTTACAGTTTCTTTGCCAAGTTTGTTGCAATTATTAAATATTATATAAGAAAATGTAAAAATTTTAAAGGAAAAATTTCTCATAAATTTACAAAAATTTATTATTTTCAATTTTTTATAAAAAAAAATTATTGATTTTCTAATACATGTACTTGCAACAGAAGTGACTTTTTAGTCTCTTAGACAACAAAATTCTTTACGAATAAAATTTAAATTATTCGGAACATGTGTTTTTGTAGGGAATAAACTGAGATTTTCTAACGAATAACATTTTTTTAAAATAAATTGTATAAAATTTTTCATAAACAAATAATAAATGTAATATTTAAACGTTATATTACAAAATTTAATGAATTTATTGAGAAAAAATGACTGCATACTCATCTTTAATCGTGTTTTTAATTAAGTTGTTTGCTTTAGATGATATATTTAGCAAAGCATGTAAACTGTATTTTCCTTATTTTGCCAGTTTGTGTGTGTGTGTGTGTGTGTGTGTGTGTGTGTCATTAGAGCAAAACACCTAAATATAATAACAAAACGCTCCCTTAAGTAAAGGACAGTAAACAATTCCGTTCAAGCTGCATTGGTGTCAAAACAGGCAAAGGTTGCTTGTTTATATTATTATTATCATTATTATACTCACAGAGAGGGCAAATTTATAGCGTGACACGTAGAGATCACATAGCCAAGCAACGACAATTACTTATAGTCATGTGTTACCTATTAGGCGAGAGAATTATCGAGTTTTTGTGTGACATTTCTAAAATGTCGTGTTTCCAGCCAACATGTTGATATCTTGAGTCACCGCAACCCAAGACAACACATAAATTTAAAATATTTTATAAAATGCTTGTGCGTGTCTGTGGGCCAAAAAGAGTGATTTCAGAGGTGTAGTAAGTACTGTAACAATCTAAAAAAAATTGTGTTTTTAACCATTTTTTTTAAAGCTAAAGGGAAAGGAATAGAATAAAAATAAGTAAGAAAATTATAGTCGATTGTGCTGAATCTTTTATACTCACCAGCTTTCTCTTAAAAACATGGTGGGGGAGGGGGGGGGGGGGAGGGGGTATTACAGTAGGTGGGCGTGATAGATTTTTTCTATTTTTATGGAATACCGTAGAAATTTTTATTTTGCAATCTATAAGCAAAACAGTCAGAAAACGGATGTATGTGCAGCTTATTTTATACTGTAGGAATGATCACTCATCGTTTTGAGTCGTTTTCAACTCTAACTTATGTGCAAGAGCTTCTAATGTTTCTGTCAAATTAGAAGCCGATATTTTCATTTTTGCAGCCAAGGGGATGTTCGCCAAAGACATTAGTCAGACGGACGGACAGACGGACGGACAGGCGGGCGGACAGACAGACAGACAGACAGACGGACGGACAGGCGGACAGGCGGACAGGCGGACAGACGGACGGAAGGACGGACAGACGGACGAACGGGCGGACAGACGGACATACGGATGGACGGACGGACATACGGATGGACGGACGGACGGACGGACGGACAGACGGACGGACAGACGGACGGACAGGCGGACAGACGGACGGACAGAAGGGCGGACAGGCGGACAGACGGACGGACGAGCGGGCAGAAGGACACATGAACGGGCAGACGAATATTCGGACAGACGTACATGCTTAAATCGATTGTAAATTAGAGATTGACCAATAATATATATACTTTGTAAGATCTCTGAGGTTTCCTTCTGAGCATTACAGACATAATGACAAAATGAATATAAAATTTTTTTTACATGGATTCCATTTTTCATGAAGAACTCGAAAAGCTCCTAATTGTGTGCATGTTCAACGGTCGTCTATAAATCGACGATTGATTCTCAATATAAAAAAAAAAGTACTACCTAAAGTGCACTTCATTTTGATTCGATTTGTATATCCTGTGGATCTAAATATTCTATTAAAAATAGTTTTTAATGATCTCCTTGCTGGAGTAGATCCAGTTTCTATTTTAGTCCACATAGCAGCAGCAATTTCAGTTTGTTGACTATGACTCTTATTCGAAGATACCGACAATCTCAAAATTTTTCTTGGTCTATGTAGATTTCGGATATTGTACCCTTCACTATTGGTACCTGGGAATTGATCTGATTGATTCTCTGAAATATCTGCTAGTCCATTTTCGGGATCAAAATCACCTTCATCGTTACCGGAAAAGTTTTCTCTTATATATAACCGGTCACCGGTGGGTAGTTTTAGTGTTAAATTAATTTATCCAAAATTCTTTCCATATCTCACTAGGGAATAACATTTTAAACATACTCTACGAAATGTTCGAATTCGAAGGCAATGAAAATTTTGGGATTTTGCGTTGCGTGTCGTTTTGAAGAATCATGCATCTCATGTACCCCTGTACCCCGGAAAATCATTGTTTTATACTATTTATTATTTTTCTACATCTACAATAATGTTTTTATACAATTTCTGACTATTTAATGGATCATTAAAGTCAATAGAGAAAAATTAAATTTTTTTCAAAAGTGTACAAGGTGTACTCCTCTCCTCTTTCCTCTTTCCTCAAGTCAACTTATTTATATATAATCGCTCTAGTCTGGCAGTGGTGTTTACCGAGTTTTAATTAATATGAAATGAAGTCAATTCCGTCTACCGTTACTATGCTTTTTTAATATTACATTTTACAAACCTTACAAATAATTATAAATAAATAAAGAAAAAAGAAAAAAAAATCCGTCAAATACGACAAACGTAAAAAAAGAAGAATTTCATCGAATAACATAAATTGAAGTCAATAATACACATTTTGTTTTTTTTCTTCTTTTTTTCATTTGAACGTTGGGCAGATAGATGATAGTTGCAAACGTTAGCTCCTTTTTCAAAATAAACCTCCATGAAATAAATAAAATTTTATTTCGCTTAATTTGTTATTACCCAGAACGATTACGTTTACCTTCCTTTTGTTTTAACATTAAATAATTCGAATTTTTCTTTGGTCTTAAGTCAATAAAGAGTCGTTTCTCTTCGATTTCATGCATTTTATATAATTGAATAAATTTTGCATGAAATAAGTCGTCCTTTTTAAAAACATTTTTGTGCTTTCACATTGAAACTTAATATTCCAAAGTAAATAGTCTTTTGAAACTGATTACAATCACTATGTCTGAAGTTTCATAATAATTCTAATCAATGTTAAGATTCTATTCAAAAAATTGTGCATAAATTTAAGTTTCTTTCTTAGTTGCGAATTGTCAATGAATGCCATTTATATCTAACAAATTATTCGGAGTCAATTGAATTACATGAAACGAAAGAGGCATTTTGTTGGGCTAAAGCCGAACCTTTTGGTACACTTTAAATGGTTTGCAATATCAAAAAAAAAAAAAAATGTTCCTATAAATTCCTTTTTTTTTTTTAAATTATCAGGTTAGATATGTTGTTGATGAAATTTTTTGTCATATAGATGCAAACAGGTAAAGTGGTGTACATAATGTAATAAAACTACACCAAGCGAAGGGACGTAGCGATAGGCTGATTTTTATAAATCAATAGTTGTTGTAGCAGCAAGATTATTTCCTTTGGGAGACCTCACCTTAGGAGGAAATTATGCCAGTATTTCATTATAAATATGGACACGATGTTCCTAGTCAAAGCTATAGAAATAAAAAGCGGACCGAACTCTTATCTCTGCATGGTCCCACTAGTCAGCCACTGGCCATGACTGTAGTAGACAGATAATCTCATTAGTTGCACTGTGATTGAGGAGACGAGCTAGTCAACTACCCAATCCTACCATCCTAAAAGTTAGTCAGCGAAGCTAACCAGCCCCTACTCATACAGTCCAATAGTTGAAATCAATGGCTCAGTTAAGCCAGCCAATCCCTTAATTCCGCTGCTCGGTCAGTTATTCAGAAGCAGCGACTAAGCTTAGCCAAGCTATTGCCTATCCGTATGGTCTAATAGCAGTGGCTAAACGTGGCCAGCGAACCCGTATTACTGAGGTAGACAAATCATGTTCAATCGTATTGGAAACATTTACCGAACTCGCATCACTGCATGATCCCACAAGGCAACGTGGCTGATGTATCGCTCTACCTACGCAGCCTCATTAACTGCTTGTAATTGGGTATATCGTCCGGAACAAGTCTCAGCTAAAAAAACATTAAGGTCAAGCTGCCCAGACGACGTGTTTTCAACGATTGTAAGAGAAGCTATCGGAAGAAGTGCCGGTTTCAAGTTATGAAAGTAAGAAATTCCCTTTTTTAGGTTCTTTAGTACCACTGTTGCCAGTTCAGTGAATTGCTATGGTTCGGTGAAGTAGTAAAGAAAGTAAAGAGCATAGTTGACTGTTGTCTTTATCGATGATTTTCCTATTGCGTTTTAATAGAAGATGTAAGATCGTAGATTGGACTTTCTAATACATATAGAAAATTCAAAGTTCAAAATAAATCCAATGGGCTCCCGGTTCCAACACAACGCCTGAAGAACGTTTCTAGCCTGACCGGTGGGTATGAACCCACGATGAATTTAGTGGTGATTGTAGTAGTAGTGTAGATGGAAGAAATTCTCATCAGAGGGTTTGCATCTAGCGTTGGATCATACACAGTCCCAATTCTGACACTTCGATCTGAACTCAGGTGAACTCCCTCTAATGTGTGTCTAGACTTACATCTACTAGAGAATTTTTTAATTCTCTCGGGAATGCCGGCTATCCTTAGTTGTAAATAATCGTGCCTTTAGGTGCACCATGGGGTTGGATTCTTATAGGTAAGTGTACAACGCAACAAAGTCTACACACTGTGTAGACATTGTGTAGACACTGTGTAGACTTTGATTAGACGATGTATTGCGCTTACTTATCATTGCTTACGAAAATTCTGAGAGATCTCGTTCGCAATTCCTTTTGCCAAACATCTCATATTAAAGAAATAAAAGCCTTGAGTCCTGATTGCCATTTGATAAATGCATATAACAAACAAAAACTCAACATTGATCATTAAATTCTTGCAGTTATGTACGGAAATCGTCTTTGATTTTAGCGACGAATCTAAAAAGTTTTGATGGGAAATTATGTACGAAGACAATAATTTCAGAGAGAATTACAAAGTTTTTAAAATCATTGAAAAAGTTTGCCGTAAGTTTATTTAAAATGATTCTCGAAATAAATTTCTTATTAATAAAACAAAAAGAAATTCAAATATGGCAAATAAAGGCAAAAGAATTCAGCGCAACAGAGAAGCAGAAGAAAACGCACACCGGAATAGAGATGACGCTTACAAGAAATAATAAAAAAAATAAGGCAACGATAAACCGTTCGCTATGTAAAAGGATTTTAAATAAGAAGATAATAATACATTAAAGAGATTTGTTTAAATTTCTTAATATGAAAACCTACAGTTTACAGAAAGACGTTCATGAACGACTTATGTGCATTTCTTGTTTTATATGTAATTTCTTAAAAGAGTGCAAAAAAAAAAAGGTTCATATGAAAGGCAGTGATATTTTATTAGAATTGAGTGCTCTGAGCATTAATTAACAATTTCTTTTCTACTTTGACGTTGGGGGGAGGGCTTTGACTGGATTTATAAACAAATGAACTGCGAAAGACATTTAAGTAAATTTCTCAAAAATCGAAAATTTCAATTTTTCGATTCTTTTTCTGTATTGCATCCTCAGCCGCTTTCATAACAACAATAGCAATGAAAAATATTCGCCTTTGGGTGAATTTTCAATTTATATGGTACATCCTGTAGATGCATGAATGGGTAACAACAAAATTATTGATGCATTGTATGGACATAGAAAAGTTAGAATAAAAATTTAAAAAAAATAATATTTGTGTATAGATTTAAAAAAAAGAATTTTTAAAAAATTTCACATTTTTAAAAACTTAATAAACAAAACAAGAGAACCCAGACTTATTTACATATTGTGCGAATTGCGTTAGCACAATCGTCAGTCATTCTTGATTAACTTAGCAAGACTTTCTGGCGTTTGACATATTTACGATATGGATGCTCGGGTTGTTTTATTATATAGAAACTATGCATTTTTCTTGGTCTGTGGTAACTTGAGTAACTGCAGTAAAAAGTTCGTAGCATTTTTTAAACTAAAATTCAAACACATCTTTTGTACATTTCTTTAATATTTTAAATGAGTTTTTTTTTAATCAAATATATGCTTTTTCGACCGATGATTTTTTTGCGATTTGGTGGCATCAATGTAGAACATCTGAAAATTCTACGCGAAAAACGAAAAACCTAACCATTTTTATAGGACTTTTTTGAAGTCAACTTTACATCTTAAAAAGAGTCACGTAGAATGCGAAAGAAATAATAATTAGATGGGACAACTTCCCAGTTAAGTTCTCTCTCGTTATTTGTCACATCAGAAAAAATTTCTGGTATTGATGAGGTTTCTTCTGTCAATCAATTTTGGAAGTTTCACTCCATTGTACTTTTTAATCGCATTAATTCTTGCCAATAGAAAATAAAACCAATAGTCTGGTAAGTTTGGAATAATCCCTGATGAAGCAAACAAACATGAAGCACCATCTTGCTTGACGTTAATCTAGAATTTGTCACTCTTTGTGCGGCTTTATCTATCTTAGCCCAGGATCTTTTTCGAGAGATATTCTCGTATGTGGTCTACTTTTCATGGCCCATTATCAGGTTCTTCAAAATTGGTTTGATTTAATTTCGTTTCAGCAGTAATTCGCAGAGAAAAATTGGTTCTAATAAGTTTTTCATATAGTATCTAAACTTTGGTGAGTATCTCAAAGAAACTTTTCAGCGGGAATAATCTCAGTGTCGCTTCTAGCACAGAAGAAATAGTGAAGTTTTTAGACAGCCCGTGTTCTGTTCTGTTCTACGAAACGTATATCGGTTGATGAAGTGAAAGAGGAAGTGAATAAACTAAATATTAAAAAATCTCTTGGTTATGATTGCATAAATGGAATAATTATTAAAAAGTTACCTCCGAAAGCTCTTAACTTCTTGACGTTAATTTTTAACCATATGCTAAGACTGACTGAATCACTTTCCGTCTCAATGGAAATGTGCGGAAATAATTATGGTGTCCAAACCAAACAAACCAGAAAATATTATAAGCTCGTACAGATCAATTAGTTTATTGGTAACATTTTCTAAAATATTTGAAAGAATATATCTACAAAGATTACTCCCAGTCCTAGAACAGAAACTCATTATCCTTGAACACCAGTTCGGTTTTAAGAAAAATCATGGTACCGTTGAGCAATGTCATCGTGTCGTTTCATATATTAGAGAAGCCATTGAAATTAAAAATTATTGCGGTGGTGTATTCCTAGATGTAGAAAAAGCCTTCGATAAAGTCTGGCATGATGGTCTACTTTTTAAACTTAAAAGACTTGTCCCGACACCGATGTATTTGCTGCTTAAATCTTTTTTTGCAAAATAGACATTTTTATGTCAAAGTCGAAAATGAAAGGTCCAATATGTATAAAATTGAAGCTGGTGTTCCCCAGGGGTGTGTCTTAAGTCCGATACTATACACAATATTCACTTTAGATTTTCCGATCGCTGACAATATTCTAACTGCAACGTATGCTGATGATACAGCAATATTGTTTTCATCTCGTGATCCTCGTGATCTCGTGTTTCCTACGAGCTACAAATTCATGTCAACAACATTTCGCTTTGGCTAAACAAATGGAACGTCAAGATTAACTCTGGAAAATCCGCGCATATTACGTTCACGTTAAACAAGGGTTCCTGTCTCTCACTATTTCTGAATGGCAATAACATCCCAGCTAAAAATTGCGTGAAATATCTTGGTCTGCACATTGACCAAAAAAAGTTAACATGGATAAATCACGTAAAAGCTAAACGCCAACAACTTGATCTAAAAACTAAAAGGCTCTATTGGTTAATTCGTCCAAAATCTCAACTTAATCTGAGAAATAAATGTATGTTATACAAGAGCATTCTCAAACTTATTTGGACCTATGGCGTACAATTATGAGGAACAACAAGTAACTCAAATATCGAAATACACCAAAAATATCAATCTAAGACACTTCGTCTTATTGCTAATGCTCCGTGGTTCGTCCGTAACAAAACGATTCATGATGACTTGGATATTCCCTTTGTTAGAAGTCAAATTCACTACCTTTCCTCTAAATATCTAGACAGATTGAGTAATCATACGAATATTTTGGCAATATGTCTTTTAGATGAATCCAACGAGATAAGAAGATTAAAAAGACGCCATATATTGGATCTGCCATTTAGTAGTTAATTTATACTTGTTCATTAATAATTTAATGTATTTTCTTAATTTTATTTAATGCCCTTTTTTGGGAAACCTACATTCGTAAACGCTTCAAAATTGTTTTTATTTTCCTCAATGTTAAGTTTCGCGGCCATGTCATAAGATAAAATTTACTTGTCTTCTCCAATTTCCGTAAAGAACTTTAAAGGTTCCATTAACTATTGCTCCGCCAGAGTACGTCGCTTGTTGCAAAATTTCAAAGTGAGAACCAGCAAACCATTAGCTGTTTTTGGCAAGACGTCTTTATTACAATCGCCACGAATTTTTTTACCAGTCTGCGAAACATTGATCGGAGTGATATTCTAAAGTAACTGAATTTTTTTCTAGAATTTTGACTGATTCTCGAAATCTCGTAACGTTTTTTATGTAAATTTTCTATGAAAGTTCACCATTCATAGGCACTGTGGTAAGGCTTGACGAAAATAGTGTTAACAAAATTACGAGATTCTAACATTATATCCTAGAAAAAAGTCCCAATGCTTTCCCCTTACCTGGTATATAAGTTAATAACATAATTAGTCACTTACGTAAGCTTTTGATAATTAACTTTAGACAGACGTGATCAGGTCAGATCGTGAGGGACTCGATTCAATTAAATGAGGCTAAAACCTCTTCAACAATTTGCCTGTAAATTCATTTGTAAAATGAGCTTTAGATTTATATATATAAATCTAAAAATAAACAATAGTTGACATAAAACTGGTCCAAGACAAGAGAAAAATAAAAAAAACTTCTTACACAATATTTTTGTCTTTGAAAAAGAACACAATAATGACTTTTGAAGTGTTTAACATTCATAGATGTACACGTATTTGTTTGTTTCGAAGTAAGAAACATATACTTCCCCTACACTAACCGGGCAGGTCTAAGTCTAAGTGCAATCATTTCGCCGATATGGTCAGAACAAATTAAAATGATTTCCTTTATTCTTTTACGTTGCTTTGATAATGTTTATTGGATGGTTGAAAACAAAAAAAAAAAAAAAAGTCAAAGGGAGAACGAGTAAATATCCAAGAGAATAATTTTACATTTATAAAGGTTCGAGTTCTCTAGCAGCCAGTAGCTACCACTTGTATCCGTATTCGCAGCCGTATATGAACAGCAAGTAAAATATTGCAGAAAACTATTTAATCATTTATTTTATACTTACATAGATACATATATACAGCCATGGACGAGTAAATAGCACTAATTTTTGTCATTAGAAGATTTATTAAAATATATTTACAAAATACAAGTGAAAAAAATCTACTTTTATTTTCAAAGATAATTTTATAAAATTTAAATAATTGAAATAAAAAACAATTCTTAAAACAAAAATCCTTTGGACATGGAAATAACGCAAAATAGACATCGGAAATTTTTGTACAAGACAATTTTCGATTTCGTATTAAATTATTTATTAATTTTAATATAAGAATTTCTTAATTTTGACAGTTTGTTTAGAATATTTCGAAGAGAGCTTCAGAGACCTCACAAAGTATTAGGTTGGGGAAAAGGTAATCCATTATTTTCCAATTCGAAATGTTAAATAAAGTCCTGAAGTTCTTATAAGATTGGATGCATTACCTTTTCCCCAACCTAATATATATTAGTTTGGGGAAAAAGAAATCCATTATTTTCCAATTCGAAATGTTAAATAAAGTCCTGAAGTTCATATAAGATTGGATGGATTTCTTTTTGTTTGGGGAAAAAGAAATCCATTATTTTCCAATTCGAAATGTTAAATAAAGTCCTGAAGTTCATATAAGATTGGATGGATTTCTTTTTCCCCAATCTAATATATTGTTGATCAGTATCGAGTTTATAATTGACTTAAGCATGTCCGTCTGCCCGGCTGTGAGCGTAAAATACGAAGAGTGTGAAGTGTTTTTTCTAGTCACTTCTTCTGTGATTTCGTATGAAATGTCATATTCCCGAGCATTAATCCAATAGCAACTTTTTCCTATAAACCAAGGCAGTTCACGCAACGCAAACTGCAAACAAAATAAGTAAAAAAAAATCAATTAATTGTCAACTATCTGTTTGTAATTTAAATCGATATTTTTCAGGCAGACAACAACTATTCTATGTTTAAAGAATATTTATACTTTTAGGATCTACTTTTTTTACATAAATTTTGTACTCAAAAAGGAGACTTAACGTTCCACTAAGGAAATACACATTTCACGTTAATGGGAAAATGTTCGCGAAAAATATCTTTTAATCGAAATCGAAAGCAAAAGTTGTTGAGGCCATTTGCCTGATGTGCTATTCTATATATAACCCTATCCTATGTATATTATGATTGAATGAAAAAATTACAACTACAAAACCAAAATAACTCCATTTTGTATTTATTTCAAATCTTGCGGAAACGTTGAGAAACCTTTTATAATATTAGTTTGGGGAAAAAGAAATCCATTATTTTTATCGGTAGATGGCTACACTGGTAGATTTCTCGTAAAGTATCGAT
>KK351013.1:1740575-1755335 GCA_000671755.1 Glossina brevipalpis
GAGTTTTTTTGCAAATAGAGACCAGGACTTCTATGAGGGGGCATTTTGAAGTCACCTTTAAAATGGCAACAAATCATACAACAAAACGGTGCATATTTGACCCAAATCGGACAATCCGAAGCATGCTAAATAAAGTACTGAAGTTCATATAAAAATAATGGATTTCTTTTTCCCCAAACTAATATTTGTTTATTAAATCACATTTAATGCATAACTTTAGTTTATGTATAAGACTCGTTTCAATTTATTTAAACATCATATCCGTATTATTATTGTATTATGTTATACACTTTTTACATTGCGAGACACACTAAGCTTTGCCACATTCCTTATCAAATTGCAACATTTACTTATGATCTTTTTCTTCGATAGATTGTAGGTGTAATGCTTTAATAATAATAATAATAATAATAAAAGAAAAGGCTCATAAAAGCAGAAAACAAAATCAATGTTAACATGTGTAGGAGAGTATGGTTGTAAAACCTTTCAAAGCAAAAGACCCTTACAAGTTATCTATCTGTTCTGTTGAAGGACATTAAGACTTAACAGATTGGGATTGAAAAGATCCATCATCATCAAAACAACTCCCACATGTGTGCAACTGTCATCACAAACATAAAACATGAAATTAATAATAATAAACAAAAATATAATATTCGGTGATGGCCGAATATTTGAATTCTATCAATTTCTTTAGAAAAAAAAAATAGAAAAAAAAAACGGGAATTATGAAATTTTCAAATAATGTATTACTGAAATTAGTATGAGTAAGAAGTAAAATGCCCAGAACGCAGAAGTGTTCTCTCAATTTATGTTTTTAAGCAGGGTTTTGACCTAAAGGAGAAGAATTATTTCTTAGCGTACCTTTTGGCCGGGAATGGTATAATAGCGGATAAGATGTTGTATTAATGCATAAAGTAAATAGCATCAATCCTAAGTGATTAACTTAAGCAACCCCTTATAAGAAACAAATTCTAACAGATGGGAATTGAATTGAAGGTAAGAGCTTACTGAATATTAATTAAGTAAGAAGGAAAGGACAAAGTCCTAAGTGATTAACTTAGGCACCTACTCTTAAGAGGCAAATTTCAACAGATGGGAATTGAATTGAAAGTAAGAGCTTACTGAATATTTATTAAGTAAGAAGGAAAGGACAAACATCATAATTTCCATAATAACAATTTGCAACTAATTTTGTCAAAGGCTTTGATAAACTCTCTGCAGATAACATCCGACATTTACGTACTTTTAGGAGATGACCTTAAACCCATAACTTATAAATACGAAAGAATTAGTAACAGTTTTGTAGATCTGTTCTTTGGGAAAGCTTGCTAAAAAGAATCCATAAATGTCTTGGTAGCGAGATTTATGTAGAAAGTTAAAAAGTGCATCGGGTTTACGAAGCTTTCGATAACATTCTATTGCCGCTTTCGTAAAGTACGAGAACGAAACTAATTTTCCAACAAAAAGAAAATCTATTAGGGTCTGAGAAAATGATTGAATATGCATTAGTTCGATGACACAATTTTTTTTTAGAATGGGAGACGAAAGCCTCTTTTTGTATCCGACGGAGAATTATATTTTAATGCTTTAAAATTTTGTAATAACTTATCGTGAGATATAATTATTTTTCGAATTAATAAATAATCATTTATTTAATACGGATAGGGAAGGATTAGGGAGAATGAAAATTAATAGATTCAAAAGTTTAATTGAAAGAAACTAATAAAAGAGTTTGAAGTCTTTTTATGTATGTTTTGATAAATATTATTCTAATGTTGATACGATTTTGCAAAGAAAAAGAGCGAGGATGAGTTCAGTCGCTTGCAAACGGTCACGCAATACAGTTCGTAGCAAATAGTTCTTACAGAAGACGTTTGTACTAAAACTACTTTATAAGTCAACTTTATTTTAATTATTTCTAGTGTATAACTAACACTCGGTTTTTTCTTACAATTATTAGCTTCAGATTTTGGCATATAAAAGCCTAACGTGTAATCAACTTTTACGCTTAAAAAGTAATCATATTGTGTAGTCCAGTAATAATTGTTTTCTTAGGTTTGTTTTCTGTAAAAATTAAATTGAAAATTATATTATAAATTTAATTTTCACTTGTTACCGAATCTGTTTCATGACATTCAGTTATATACTAAATGATACTTAAATATTACTGTTATATTTCTTCTTCCGGTTATCTACTAGTTAGTTGAACAAATCGAAGAAAGTCGATTGATAAAAGTAATTATAAGGTTGACATAAAATGAAAAGAAGAAAAATTGTAAGAAAGAAAACATTCACTATAAGCAAAAAAAGTCAATCACAATAATTTAATTAACAGTTAGTAAACTCTTGTTATGTGTTATTGAAAAGTAAATAACAGAACTTCTAGTTAACAGAGCCTGTTAAAGTCTCAGTATATTTCAATATACTTTCAATTCATATGAACATATTGAAAATGACCTTGACTGACTGACTGGCTGTCTTCAGTATAATTTTGTTCTTAACAAGAAAAAGGAAAGAAACTACAGAAAGTATGAATCTAAAGATTATAATGAGATTATATAATATATATATATATATATATGTATGGCCCATGGCATTTACGTAAAAAATATTTTAATTGTTATAGACTAAAGAACCCAATTCATAAGGTTGACATAAAATGAAAAGAAGAAAAATTGTAAGAAAGAAAACATTCACAATAAGCAAAAAAAAGTCAATCACAATAATTTAATTAACAGTTAGTAAACTCTTGTTATGTGTTATTGAAAAGTAAATAACAGAACTTCTAGTTAACAGAGCCTGTTAAAGTCTCAGTATATTTCAATATATTTTCAATTCAAGCTAACATATTGAAAATGACCTTGACTGACTGACCAGCTGTCTTCAGTATAATTTTGTTCTTAACAAGAAAAAGGAAAGAAACTACAGAAAGTATAGAATCTAAAGATTATAATGAGATTATATAATATATATATATATATATGTATGGCCCATGGCATTTACGTAAAAAATATTTTAATTGTTATAGACTAAAGAACACAATTTTGTTTTTTTTTTTATTTATTTTAGTAAGTTGTTTATTTGATTTTTTATTCAATATTTTTTTTTGTTATTTTTACTATTTTCTTAATCGATATTTTTACTTTTCATTTATTATTATTTTATTTTTTTTTTTTCATTTTTTTTTTATTTTTCATTTATTTTAGAATAATTTTAAATTTATATAAATTTCCCATGGTTTCTGAACTGATGTAATGTAAAACATGCAATTTATTTTGCATGGAATGAAAAATATTTAAAATTAAAAAAAAATAGAGAGAGCATGTGTAACAAAAATAATTATTAAAACCACATTTTCAATGCTACGTGCATATCATTATGATGATTATGCACAATAGGCATTTATAACATTACATAAATATACATATATATATATGTATATATATAAATGTATATGCATTTAACACGCTATGGTGAATATTGATTGAAGAAGAATACATTTAAATGCAAACCTACGCGAAAAGTTGATGATAATTTTCCGGTAAAACTGTCTAACGCATTATTGTAATAACAAAAAAAAAAAAAAAAAACAGAAATACGTATCATTAAATCTATAGACGGTAAACGGAAATATTAAAAAGTACTGGCGGCAAAGTTTTTCAAAGACCTGTAAACTTAAGTTTATAATAAATTTAAAAAGTAAGAAAAAGTATGAGCTGTGTCTGCCGTTTTAACCTACAAGCGTATAACTTATGCTAACTATGGCTGGGCCACTTTTGAGAAATATGCTTTCTAGGTCTTCGGAAATCCAGATTATATCCATGTAACCATCAAGCAAGCACAAAAGGGCAATATTGCAACCATTAAGTTCAGGACGAAATGCAGGAGTGATGCAGAAGAGGAGCGACGATCCATAACAGCGAATATAACGCAAAAGCCACTTGGAAGTGGTTGTACACATAGCTCCGGAAAGTTGAAGAAAATGTTTCAGTTTTTTTTTGACATATTCTAGAATAAAATCGCACGAATGGAACGTTCGAACTAATAATTCCAGGACGGAATGCAGGAGGGATACAGATGAGGAGAAATGATCCATAAAAGGAAAAGTAATGCAAAAACCTCTTGAAAGTAATTGTGTAAAGGTTTCCGAGAAGTTGAAGAAAATGTTTGAGTTTTTTTAACGATTCACTCCGAAATAAAACCACACGGAGGGAACATTCGGACCATGCACCGAATGCAGGAGAGATGCAAATGCAAAAGCGATTCTAGGAGGATTTTACCAGAATCTTATAAGGCCGCTAAGGCAGGATTTGAACACATATTTAAACAAACTTTTGACTGAGATTTGGTTTAAATTTTTTCTTCAATATATTTTTTGGACTTTGTCATTATTTGTGGAATACAATATCATTTAAATACCTTCCACCGGACGTCTTAAAGGACTTGGAGGCAATTTCAAATGACTTGTATGCACTGAACGAGCAATAGTTCGGCATTAACTTAAAGAATGTTCAGAATTGTTCAAATAAACTCGATCCTTTGCGTAATCTCACAAAAACGGAAACGAAATCGAACGATCATGGTGAACAATTCATGTCATCAAAATGTGAATTTACAAAAGCGAGAATTTCCTCGCGCAACAATGTCAAAGCGGAAGGTGTTGTGTGACTTCTGGCACTTGCTTATTGAAATCATATATATTCAGCATCCATATTTTTAACTTCACACCAAAAAAAAAAAGGTAATCATGTGGCGGAATGTGCTACGCGCAGTATAATAGATAAATTTGGATTTTCTTCGATAGTTTCAGTAACAAAATCAATAATTACGTTCGAGCGTTGCGTTTCAATGAGAAGTGGACCTTAATAAATCAGATCCAGTTTCTTTAAATTTCTTTATGAGTGCGTTCATCTGTACGATTGTATCGACCATAAGCTGCTTACAAAACATACCTTTTACAGATTCAGCATTTTTGTCATAAATTTTTACTATTTTAACATATTCAACGGTTATTGAATGATCCATATTATGAAATGGCAAACATTGCAGTAAGCATATGATGACCTGAATGATAGTTATGTTTTACATTTTTTACATAAAAAAGATTACCAAATTCGGACCATGAAATGGATGACCCTTGCATATATATATTTTTATGTGTATATATATATATAAGTGTGAGGTGATTGGTGGAGTAAAGTTATAACTATAAGAACAGAATAACATTAAGAAGATGAACGAACATAAAATGCAGATAAAGCAGAATAACTTTATACTGTTGAAAGCTAAGTCATCAGGAGTTTTATATCGAACAACAAATTTATTCTATCATAATTTAATTGATAGTTTTGTTATTTTTTTTTTTTTTTGTTATTTTACTTCAATCAATAATTGAATTATTGATGTTATCTTAATTACTTAATATTCTTAAGTATTTTACTAACTTTTCTTTAAATAAGTTAATTGCAAATCTTTCTATAATCATTTCTTTTGCAATAAAATACACATATTCAAAATACAAACTCAAAGTATAATATATATAAATATTTTTATACAAAAATATGAAATAAAAACTAACAGCATCAATCAAATGAATGTATGTATATATATATATATAATATATATATCTTTCTATTCATATATATATATGTAATTTCTTATCTTTTTATTTAAAATGTATTCACAAATCAAACTTTTTTATGTATCTTCTTCATATTTGTGTTTTTAAATCCTCTAGCACAATGCAAGGATGTAATAAATTTGTCATTCAATTGTCATTCGAAGCTTATGCACAAAGAAAATTATATAATTTGCGTGATCTGGTCACAAATAATAATTAAAATGTTAGAAAAAGAAATTGAAAAAAAATAAAATTTTCAAATGCACAGACAACGTTTTATAAATCTTACATTTAAAATTATAAACGGTTAATTTTTATATATCCACCACCACCGAAGAATGGCGGATATATTCATTTTGTCGTAGTTTTTTTCAACACCAAGAAAGAAGCTTTAGTGATTCCATCAAGTATATATATTCTTGAACAGCATCAAGTTTCGAATCCATCTAAGCATATCTGTCTGTTCGCATGTCTGTCAGTACGTCTGTCAGTTCGTCTGTCAGTCCGTCCCTCAGTCCGTCTGTAAGTCCGTCTGTAAGTCCGTCCGTCAGTTCGTCTGTAAGTCCGTCTGTCAGTCCGTCTGTCAGTCCGTCTGTCAGTACGTCTGTCAGTCCGTCTGTAAGTCCGCCTCTCCGTCCGTCTGTCCGTCCGTCTATCAATCCGTCTGTCAGTCCGCTTTGTCTCTCCGTCTTTCTGTCTGTCCGTCCGTCCGTTCGCCTCTCTGCCTATCTGTGTGTCTGTCCGTCTATCTGTCTTTCTGTTTGTCCGTCCGTCTGTGGTGCACATTCTCCCGGCTGAAAATATCAAGATATCAGCTTCAAATTTGGCAGAAACTTCCAAAGTTCTTCTACTTAGCTTGGTATTGACGATGGGATAAATCGCTTAAAGGCCATGCCTATAATACAGCGTAAACTGAGAACAAATTTGCTTTTGGAAGCAAAAAAATTTCGGCTTTTTCGTACGTTACTCATAAATTGTACAAAACCTGTAAGAAATGTCCTTCGTTACACTGCAGGACCTGTAAAAAAATGAAAGAAATCGACCATACCCAATCGATATAATAAAGTATTGAAATATCGACTTTTTATAAAATCATTTCTAACATCAGTACAATATATATATATATATTCTTGACCAGTACCAACATATATTAAGGAGGACTGACATCTATATGAATACAATACTATGAAGTTTTTTTTTTTTTGTGAAGGAAATGTTAGATAAGAGAAGCAGGCAAGACTGAGAATGTTACCTTAACGTCATTGTCAGTAATAATTAAAAAATTGGAAAAGGCATTTAGGTACGTCGCGAAAATGCTAGCTTTACAAGAATCGTTCGTAAATTAAACTTTTCCACTTAAAAATGTCTTATTTATTAATTCTCTTAAAAATAAAAATATATTAAAAATTTAAAAATCTACGTCCCAACCACTTGTTTCGACTGGAGGATCATGATCAACGGCTGATGGATCCGGACTACCAAAGTAACGTAAATCCACATTGCTCGTTATTGGGCGTTTTATCGGCGATATTAACTGTTTGTTTTTCAACTTTTGCCATTCCAAGCCATCGAACCAGCTGGAAAAATTTAATTTAATTTAATTTATTTAGTAACCCAAAGAAAAATAGTTCTTTTTTTTTACCTATGCTTTTTAATATCCGTAATACCTCTTCGTTGATAACCTAGCCTTTCGGCAGGTAATTGCTTGCATAAGGCTCGTATTAATCCTTGTGCTGGTTTAGGAATTTTTGAAGGCATTTGTATAACATCGATACCACCCAATATTTGCTGGTAAATTTTTATTTGATTTTGTCCACGAAATGGTGTTTTCCCCATCAACAATTCAAATATTAAAATACCCAAAGCCCAATAATCGGCGGAACGATCGTGCCCACGATCCAATATTATCTCAGGTGCCACATATTCTGGTGTTCCGGCGAAAGTATGAGTTTTTCGATTGACTGGTAATTGTTTCGCAAAACCAAAGTCGACCTAATTTAATATTTATTTAAATTTTCATATTAAAACAAATTATTATTAAAATCTAAGTTTATAATTCAAATTCGGACTTCTTACTAATTTGCAGTAACCATCGGTGGTTAACATTAAATTCTCAGGTTTTAAATCTCTATAGATGATGTTGTGCGAGTGTAAAAAATCAAATGCTTCCACTACACAAGCAGCTATAAAACGAGCAGTGTTTTCATCAAAATAACGACGTTGCGACATAATTGTCCATACATCGCCTCCCATACAAGCTTCCATAAGGAAATACACAAACTTATCATCCCGAAATGTTTTATATAATCTATGCATTAAACCAAAAAAAAAAAAAGAAAAAAACTGATAATAAAAGACTTCTCCAAGTTAGCACATAAAAGACAATTAATTACTCGATTACAAATGGTGAGCCGCGACATTTCATCATAACGTGCTTCTCACTGTAAACATGCTCGATTTGATCCTGCTTTACAACATCAATTTTTTTAATGATTTTCAAAGCGAAAGTATTTTCTCCAAAGGCTACCAAATCCACTTTTCCGAAAGCACCGGCACCTAATGTAGCAATTTTTTTTAAATCCATTAGCTCTATAAAAGCGTATTCATTATCAAATTCGGATTTTCGATTGCTATCACGTAAATCTTGCCCAGGTTTTTCAGTCGGCAGTTCACGCAGTTGTGGTATTGTACCCAAATAGCTAATGAAAGCTCTATAAAAAAGTAATGAAGAAAAATGAGTAATAAATAAATTGATTTAAAATAGTATAGCAAGGCCGACTATTAAATACTCTACAGCACTTTGCCTAATATTAGTTTGGGGAAAAAGAAATCCATTATTTTTATATGAATTTCAGGACTTTATTTAACATGCTCCGGATTGTCCGATTTGGGTCAAATATGCACCGTTTTGTTGTATGATTTGTTGCCATTTTAAAGGTAACTTCAAAATGCCTCTCTTCTGGTCCTGGTCTCTATTTGCAAAAAACTCTAGTAGTCGATTTTCACAATCCTCCCTAGATTCCAATTTTTTATCATTAAAGAAATTTTGCAATGCAAGAAAAAGATGATAATCGCTTGGTGCCAAGTCCGGACTGTATGGCGGATGCATTAAAACTTCCCAACCAAGCTCCCGAAGTTTCTGGCGAGTCACTGTAGATGTGTGTAGCCTAGCGTTGTCCTGGTGGAACACGACACCTCTCCTGTTGGCCAATTCTGGCCGTTTCTGGTCAATCGCTATCTTCAAACGGTCCAGTTGTTGACAGTAGAGATCAGAATTTAGCGTTTGACCATATGGAAGCAACTCATAATAAATAATCCCCTTCCAGTCTCACCAAATGCATAGCAAAACCTTCCTGGCCGTTAGTCTTGGTTTGACCACCGTTTGAGGTGCTTCACCGCTCTTTGACCACGATCGTTTTCGCACAGGGTTATCGTATGTGATCCATTTCTCATCTCCAGTCACCATCCGTTTAAGAAATGGATCTATCTCATTCCGTTTGGCCAAGGCTTCGCAGATGGAAATTCGATCCATCAGGTTTTTTTCTGTTAGTTGGTGTGGCACCCAAACATTAAAACTGTTTTATGGTCGATTTTTAGCTCCTGGGCGATGTTACGACTGCTAACATGCCGGTCAACTTCGATCATTTCTACGATTTTATCGACATTTTCGACGACCGGCCTACCTGTGCGAGGTGCATCTTTAACATCAAAAATTCCTGAACGGAATCTACGAAACCAAAATTGCACATAATTGGCTGTTACAGTATCGGAACCATAAACACCATTCACAATTGTAGCCGCCTGGCTTGCATTTTCGCCTTTGTCAAAGAAAAACTGTAAAATGTACCGAATTTTCTCTTTGTTCACTTCCATGCACCAAATAAAAAACAACAAAAGAATTTTTTTTACTGCGAAATGTCACCTTTCCAACGAGCATAAATCTGAAATTGTTTGATCGACACTTTACGAGAAATCTACCAGTGCATCCATCTACCGAAAAAATAATGGATTTCTTTTTCCCCAAACTAATATAATTCTTCATTTCGCTTCTTTTTTGTTTTATTTTTAAAAAGCTTAATATTCGTCACAAATCCACGAAAAGATATAACCTACGTACGGGAGTATGGAACTAATTTATGAAATTTCTTTGCAGAGCTTTTAAGCTCCTAGCTGCTCTTTGTTATTTTCTGATACATAAGGACGATAAAATCCAAGCTTTTATTGACATTGGACCTAGTCTTAAAAAGTTGACCAATTAATTATTTCGATATAAACTACGTTCCTATGGAAATCGAATCCATTTACTTTCGGAAATCATAGACTTAATATTATCATCTCATTTCATGAATACTTACTCTCTATCCAATTTTAGTACTTCGGTACCAGGAGGATCCGCATAAACACTAGCCTGACGGCGATCAGCATTCAGTAAAGCTTGCTCTCCAAAAAAATCACCTCTTTTACGTCTATCCACTATACGTTCTATACCTGTATCCGTTTTCTTTTTAATAGTAACAGTGCCACCACGTATTATAAAAAATTCATTTCCAATATCTCCCTCTCTAACTATACAAGTATGAGTAGTAAAGAATTTCTGTAAGAGAAAGGACAAGAGTTCAGTAAGTTTTTCTTAAGATTCCTTCATTTTTTTTTTTTTTTTTCTTATTTTCGAATCTTACTCTTCTCAGTAAATCTACAACTTTATCTAAAACCTCTTCGCTGAGATCATTCAAAAAAGGTGCCGAACGTAAAAAACTTAAATTTTCTTCTCGTTCCTTAGAACCGGATATGACCATAATTTTACGGAATTTATCTCTGTCGATTTTCCATACAATAGCATCGGAAGCGGCTTAAATAAGTAGAAGAAAAAGTTTTAAATTTTCTTTTTTTCTTAATAATAATCGTACGATCGTACCTCTCACCGAAGCAAATCGTTGGGCATTATAAAGAATGGCTAATTCCCCAAATACGGTAGCAGGTCCAAAGCTACCAATTATTTGACCATTTTTAATGACATCGAATTGCCCTTCTTCGGATACATATATCTCTGATCCTTCCTCATTTTCATTGATAATGAAACTATTTTTAGTGATATGTATTAATTCCATAGCATCTATAACCATTTCTTTACGTTCCTTATCCATATAATTATTGAGAAAATCATTTTTCTCTATAGCCAGTCGTATGAGATTGCGAGTACTAATAATAGAATAGAAAGTTCACACAGACACACAATATGACTTAAATTCAATTCAATTTAATGTTATGAATAAAAATATTTACGTTTCATCCTTTTCAATGTATTCAATTTTTACATCGTTCCGTTTGGGAAAATTGCCTCGTGGAAATATCAGACCGCCTTCAAGGCGACAAGAAGTTGCATTTTCTTTTGTATTGCAGTCTTCAAGGCCCAAAGCTAACTCCTAAAGTCATAAAATAATTCAAATTATTACAAATAAAATCAATGTAATGAAATTAATTTCGAAAATCTAATCGAAAACTTAACAGACTTTAATGCTTAAATTCTTAAAATAAAAATCAGAAATACCGTAAAGTGTATCAGACTTGATTTGATCGGATCAAGTTTAAATTCCACATCGTTTGTATGTCTATTGTTTGCTGTTTCTAGGGTCTCAATCGCAAAATTTGAGATAAAAATATGAAAACACTATAGTCGGGCAAGGGCAACCGTTAACAGCACCTAAACTGACCTTATACAGCTCTTCATCTATTTTCATGTCTTGTTTCTATATAATTATGACATACTCTTTAGCGGAGTCTTGAGTACGCCTAAAACTTGAATTGACTTGACCCAAATTTAATACAATTTATGAGATCTTCATAGATCCTACTATTATGCATTATTATTGACTTCCTAAAGCATTAACAATAAGATTTTCTTGCCATACAAAGGCCTACGGTTTTATTCGCAACCCTTATACGAGATGTTTTCCAAAAAATAGACTTGTTGGAACCATATTTGATGCATTAAGCTTTTATATCGAATTACATTGATTGCAATGATTGATTACGATGAGAAAGAAGTATGCTTTGTTGCCTGATAAAAGTTTACTTGTCGTGAAAACCTTTATTTCCATGGGTTTGGGCCCTATATGGTTCAAGTTTGATTTAGTTAATTATTATGTCAAATTACAATTTTAATAGTTCTCGTAATGAAATATAAAACTTACTTGTCTTATAAGACTTTTTTTTGTCATACAAAAGTTGAAGTTTTTGTAAGTTCGATTAGATGGGAGATGGTTGCAAAAATTGATCAATTCGATCCAAATTTTCTTCTACATCAATTTAATACACCAGAATTCAGGAGATTTTTTTTCGAAATACTTTTCAGGACAACATAGTTTTTTATGGAGAGACTCTTTTAAGATAAAATGTTGTCGGAAGAATGATCGTTAAAGACATTCGATCGAATTCATTTTCAATAGGGGGGCAAAAACTATTATAAAATACTTCTTAAAATTCGAAATTTGTATGTTGAATATAAAAACGCTTGGACAGATATCAAGCGAAGGAACATGTAGACATATAGACAAGCTTGAAGAGACTCAGAAAATAATTCTGAATCGACGATTATAATAAAGCGTCCATCCTTCTAACACTACCATACCCTTCACGAAGTGGTGCAGCGTATAACTAAAAAGGGCCATAGTAAAAATGCGAAATCAACCATAATCCGGTTTAAAATATGCCCATGAAAAAGGAATAAACTTTAATTTATATTAGTTTGGGGAAAAAGAAATCCATCCAATCTTATATGAACTTCAGGATTTTATTTAACATTTCGAATTGGAAAATAATGGATTGGAAAAAGAAATCCATCCAATCTTATATGAACTTCAGGACTTTATTTAACATTTCGAATTGGAAAATAATGGATTTCTTTTTCCCCAAACAAAAAGAAATCCATCCAATCTTATATGAACTTCAGGACTTTATTTAACATTTCGAATTGGAAAATAATGGATTTCTTTTTCCCCAAACTAATATATGGTAGTAGAGTTTCTAAATCTGAAGACGTAAAATAAAAGACATGTATTTCCCAAGGTTATTGAAAATTTCAATGCAAGACTGGTTTCATTCGATCAATCAACGCATACCGACCAACACGTCAAGTTTTTTATACTCGTATACGTAAGTTTAAAATAACAGCCACGGAAGATTTACATCACAAAAATCAAACAATAACTTATATTATACATTAAAGTAAAAATGTTAATTCTTTCCAAGGTTACGGTCCGTATGTATACGATATGCACTCTTTATAAACGATAAACATATTGTGAATGTACTATATAAAGTTAGTGGTTGTATTTAGCTACAAGGGCAAGAATGTCAAGTAAAAGTTGAACATTAATGTTGAAGAAAAACTTTTACGAAAATACATCTTGGCTCACTGACAGCTAGCGCTGCAGCGCTAAGATAATGCCGTTAACTTTCATTTTTCTAACCAACTTTTCGGAATTCTTGCTATTTGGCTTTCTTCCTAATTTGATATTGTGTGTGTGTGTGTGTGTGTGTGTGTGTGTTTTGCTTAATTCCTCTACTTTATATGTATGTACGTATGTTTGTGTTTATGTATTCTCTCCTTTAAATTATATGCCAGTTTAACTCAACCGTCTTTTTTTTCTTCTTACATTTAAACATTCAATTGGTTGCGAAGATTTTCTCCTTGTTAAGTGACTTGTTGTTGTTGTTTCCCATTCATTATTTAGTTCCGATACGAAGGGACACTTGGATTCACTATAAATGTCTACCGTTGGCGAAGTTCTTGATTTATTTTGATTAGAATTTCGTTTATATTTCGAAGAACGATTAACAATTTTTATTAATGGTTGAGGCGGTAAGGGAGGTGGTGGTGGTATATGAATATCTACTTTAGAGGACTCTGTATGCTCTGACGATAAATTTACAAAAGTCACATTATTACGCGTCAATTTTCCGCATTTATTACTAAGAGTACTAGAAAGTTTCTCAGTACGACTACGTCCATTGACAAAAGCGATTGAGTTAAAAGGCGGCAGAGACGTACAAGATGGAGTCGAGATTGCTTTTGTTGATTGTTGTATTCCGGGTTCACTATAAGCATTTGAGGTTTTTAAAATATTTGACGAAGAACAAGATGTTGTATCAATATCTAAATCTTCGCTGCTAACATTACTATTGAAATCATCGTCATTATCGTCGTCAGTTTCACTGCTGCCTATAAAAAATTTCGCTTTTCGTTTAGCTGATGCAGCATTAATTTCTAGCATTGAATTGATATTTGTGTCGTCTTCAATGCGTGGTACTTCTAATGGCAAAGCGGTAGGCCTTCTACCCTTTACAGGTTTCAATTTTGAGCAAAATTGTTGATTAATTGATTCCTTATGATTACTTAATAAACTTCCATTAATTGCTTGTAAACGCTTTGTGTTTGCCTGATATTTCTTATTGCTAATGTTTTGCTCTTCTCCTTCATTCTTCGCATTGTATTTGTTGCCATTTAAGTTATGAAAGTTTTTGTTATCGTCGCTGTGATTGCTTCTATTCAAAACACTTTGCCTTTGTTGTTGTTGCAACTTAAGGCGCTATATGAAATAGAAAACAGCAGTTAATAATAACAGTAAAATTAAATTTATTTTCAGTAAATTTTACCTCGTTAGCGTTCGTATTAAATAGACAGGTTTCCTCACGTCGTATATAACGACCAATTTGCTAAAGAAATGTAGAAAGGAAAAGAGAAGAAAAATTGTGTTAAGAAAGTAATACAAAGAATTTTATTTTGATTTAAATTTTTATCTTTTTATTTTTTATTTATTTAATTTAACTTTTTATTTTTTGTTATTTAATTTTTTTCTTTCTCAATTATTTAATTTTTCATTTTTTCTTATTTTATTTTTTGTTTATTTAATTTTTTATTTATTTAATTTTTTATTTTTCGTTATTTTATTTATTTATTTTATTTAATTTAATTTTTAATTTAATTTTATTTTTTATTTATTTAAATTTTCATTTTTTCTTATTTTAGTTTTTAATTTTTTATTTATTTAACTTTTTATTTTTCGTTATTTTATTTATTTATTTAATTTAATTTTTAATTTAATTTTATATTTTATTTATTTAATTTTTCATTTTTT
>KK351013.1:1770437-1780509 GCA_000671755.1 Glossina brevipalpis
CTCTCTCTCTCTCTCTCTCTCTCTCTCTCTCTCTCTTTATCATATGCATATATTCGAATTATTTATCCATTTAGCCATTATTCAATTTTGCTTGAGACACCATCAGAACATAGTTTTTTTTGACGAATTTACAGCTTCCTCTGTCGATTCAAAAGTCTTTATCTAAGCACGTTTGGGAAGGAAAATAAATCATGGGATTTTAAATCAGAATTATACCCTTTTTGCTCGGGCCAATAATACGATTTTCTGAGTACTTAAATAGTCGGTTGTTAGAAAAGATATGTGAGAGTTTTCCCTTTCTTGATAAAGTATGAACCGATGACACTTATTTGTTTTCTCTAGGGCCTTTTAATTCATCAGGAAATGTACGGGAAGTTCTGTGAAATTTATACTTTTAGAACGTCTTTACATAAGTTTTCTTATACCTCATAAGAAAAAGTAGCACAAAATAAATCGCACAAAATAAATCGCACAAAAACAATTTCTACCATATATATAGAGTCATCCATTTCATGGTCCGTATTTGGCAATCTTGTTTCAGTAACATATATAAAAAGAAACTATCATCTAGGGTATCGTATGTTTGACGTAATATATGCCATTTTACAATATAAATTACTTAGTAACCGCTAAATATTTAAGAAAAAGACAAATTTACTGTTTCTGTAGTACGTACCTTTCGTGCATAACGAGCAGATTATGGTCGACATAATCGTCCATTTGTAAGCACTATAAGCAAAACTGTAAAGAACTTTGAAGAAACTCACGCTTAATTAAAAATATTGATGCCATTAGTGAAAGCGTCGAAGAAGATCCCAATTTATCCATTACTTTACACGCATAGTATTCAAATCGCTAGAAACAAATGATTAACAATTTTCTTGGACGTGATATTGGAGAGATGTGGTTTTGATATTGTTGTCTGTTTTGAGATTATTGCGTGGGAAATTTCCCGAATGTGTAATTTCATGTTTTTTGTTGATATGCATTGTTCACCAAGATCACGCATTGGACTTTTTTTTACGAGGTTACCCAAAGAAATGAGTTTATTTGAATAATTCTCAACTTCTCGATGCTTTGAAGACGAACATCTTTTAAGTTCTGGTTGAGATATTGCTTACTATGTGCAGAAAAGTCATTGAAAATCAGTTCAAAGCCATCCAGTCCAGTAAAATTCCCCGTGGAGTACATTTGAATGATGTTGTATGTTATTCTACAAATAATATCAAGTTCTAAACAAATGGATGCCCCAAGGAATTGTTAGATTTTTATCGATAAAAAGAATATAACTACAGAGTCTTGCTAAAGACTATGTATAGAACTGAAAAAACTGTGTATAATGATCGTATGTCTTTTGTATTTTTCCTTTAAGCTAAATCCGTTGAATCGTTGAATCGCACAAAGCGTAGATTTTATTCACAATCTTGAGGACTTTTACAGTTATTTCAAGGAAAGTATTTCTCCAATGGTTGTTTAACTCAAATAGCATTATTCTATTCTCAACGTACAACTAATAGTATACAACTATCGGCATACAACTATCAGTACACCGCTCTTTATTTCAACTGACTGTTACGATCACGATATCACGACTCTAGGTTGCTGCTGACTTCTTACGACTCTTTGTTAGAACTGACTTCTCACGACCTCTTAAGCGCTCTTAAGCGAAATGCTCCGCTTATAAACCTTATGAATATCACAAACGTTGCGTCTCAGCCTGCCATGCTCGGTAATATTTTACTGCTGAATTACCCGGCATAGCTTCATTAAATCTTGTGAACATCACAAACGTCGTGTTTCATTCTGCTATGCCCGATAATCTTCTTTTCTGTTTAATTTTCCAGCGCACGTTTCATTAACCGCATTACGTCTTAATAGTCGTGGGAATTCTTTTCTCAATCTTTGCTTTCATTGGCAGCTACAAATGCTCGTCTTTATGACCGGGTCAGGTGACACAATAGACAGAATTTCGTCTGTCATAGCTATTAGTTTAAAGACAGTATAACATGGTCTTTCTAACAGCATATATATTAGGCATAAACCATGGTGTAGTTTAGGCTTAATAGGTTAGTTGATTAATATTAAGGGAAAAGCTAAATGCTCCCTTAAGAATCTCACTCGACTCAAATGGAATTTTCATGTACAATGAAGTCATCTATCAATGATGCACAAATGGCGTTTATGATCGGTAAAGAGGAAACATCAGGATAAGAGAAAAAAACATTATAGATTAATTTTTCAATTATAATACTCGAACCGCTAGAAATTTTGAACTTCAATAGCTATCACAGCCATCGTATTGGCAAAGCATTCCCTTTTTTTTTGATTAACACATGTTTCAAGTGATGATATTTATTCTTTGTAAAAAAAAAATAGTTTTGAAATTTGTAAAACAACCTTTAATGTGAATTGAATTGTTTTTGAAATATATTTATACAAAATTTTTGGAGGAAAATTTTGGAAAGTATAAATTCTAAGTTATTTGCGAAATCTTTAATTTATTTGAGTACATTTTATCTCAGCTTATATGGGCATAGATAGATATGGGTCACATAACTCCCTTTGTTGTATTACTTGCACATATTTATACAATAAATGAAGAGAGGAAAAAATTTGACTGCAATCAATACATTGTTTACATTGGCATTGTTTGAGGTTTATGCGCTTACATCGAACGAATGATAGCATCTTAGCAAAGGTATGTTGTGTACGTACATAAATGGGTACGAGCTTTTTTTTGTGAATGTGCTCTGTTATAACAAGAACAAAATATTTGTAGTTTTATGTTAACGACTGTAAACAAAAGGTGCACGTATATTTATACAAACATATATATATATATATACTATATCTATATATGTATATATATATATATATAAAATAAAACAAAAATTTCATTTTATGTGTAAAACATAAAACGAGATAAAAATTTGGGGGGAAAAAAAAGGGATTCACATCGATTCAGAATCAATCGAAATAAAAACGTACCACATGCCTATGTAAATGAGGATATCTTTTTGTTTTTGTAACACATCAGTCATACATGCGACGCATCAAAGTAGTGTTGATTGCAAGAGTAAAATGATGGCGTCATATCTTTTATTTATGTGAGAGAATGTTTTTACGATACATTACGTGCGTGTGTGTGTGTGTGTGTGTGTATGTGTGTGAAAGGGTACAAACTTTTAAAAACTTGTCATGACTTCACTCAAACAATGTTACGAACAAAATTCAGTCAGAGTTTCTCGAATTTAACTCGGTTGAGATTTTTCGAATATAACTACGAGATCGATACAACGAATCCTTATGACTTTAATAGAAATGCGTACGATATAAAACGCAGTTTTGATTCGTTTTAAATTTTATTTCCACCAATAATCGGAAAACACAAAAGTAGAGTAATTCAGTTTTCTTAATAACTCACAGTTTAATCCTTTATTATACTCTCCATTCTACATAAACAGGGTTTATTAGGTTCGTATGGAAGTAGGTAACACCCAGAAGGACTTAAGATAGGGTCACCTTACAGCATACCAATCGTAACTAAATCATTTTTTTGAATCAATTTAAGCCTAACTGTCCGTCTATCTGATATCTGGTCATGTATTTTTATGTTCAATCTACAGGTAGTAAATTTTGAAAACATTTGAACGATTAGCCAAGTATGAGTGCTATTAAGCATAAATTTGATCAGATCATTTCTACGACCACTCTCCATTTAACTTCCATTTAAAAAGAGTCTTTATGTGAAAAAAATTGTAGTTTCTAATATAAAATAAAATCAATAGAAAATAATAGTTTGCTGCTGTATAGAATAAATGCGAAAAGTTTGAATCGGGTGGAAACCCCTTTTTCAACCATCTTCCATATAACCTTTCTTATGAAAAGCAAGGCCTTACATGTATGAAAAAGTTCTAATTTACAATAATTTATAATTCAAATGAGTAATATAGGAGCAGTAGTAATTTGAACTAAAAATTGATTGCACTCGACTTAGACCAGGTAAGTCTATTTATTGCAATTCAACTCATATAAGCATTCTCATGCCTTTTTATGACAAAAAAAAAGTCTGATCTTTAACGTTTCATGATGGAAATTGGTCCGTAATAGTAGTTTGACATAAGAATTATTTGTACTAGACTTGGACTACAAAGTTCTATTCGCCGAACTTCACGTCATTTAAGGATTTTCATTAAAAGCAAACCCTTATAGGGAAAAAAAAGTGTTGTTCCTAATATTTTGTGGTGAAAATAATGATGAAAATTTTGACGTAGAAAGTAGCTATACCAAATGCGGAATTTATATTGTTTGGACCTCACTTCTTACGTAGATTCCCATGAAAAGTAGGTTTTTATATGATAACAAAGCATAATTTTTAATACTTTCCGAAAAAGAAGATCTGATTTTTAATATTTTCCTATCCGAATAAGTCCTTAAGAGAATTTCAATATAGCAATAAATTGTACTAGACTTGAGTCTAACGCAGGTCTAACTTTTGAACCCCAGCCTATATAAGGGTTCTCATGAAAGGTGAGCCTTCATAAGACACAAAAACTTGGTCTTTAATATTTCGTAATGAAAATTAATTTGTGATTGTAATTTGATATAAAAATTAACTATACCAGAGGTCTTGATTAAGTAGTCCTGTTCTTTGAACTCCACCTAATGTAGAAGTTCTCATTAGAAGTGAGCCTTTATGCGACAAAAAAAACGTGATGGTTAAAAATTTTCTGGTAAATATTAGTCCATAATAGAAATCACGATAACTGCACCAAATTCAAGGCTTGAATTATTTGGACTTTACTCCATATAAAGCTTCTCATGAATATGTCAAGAATGTCTAGTTTTTAGTATTTTATCACAGAAATAGTTGAAGAATTGGCAGAAAAATTAATATTTGTTAAATTTGGATCGCGTGAATTTATGCTTTAGAACCCCTTAGAGGGACTGGCGTCCTAAGGGAAATAAAGTATAATTTTTGATATTTTTATCGAGAGAGTAAATTGTTATTTTATTGCATTAAACGAAATGGTGAAGAGTATTTAGCAGTCACTTTGGTCCGACTAATTTCGTTACGTATTTTTGTTTGATTTCTTTTTTTGAATATCCAAAAATAGGCAGCATGGGTTCTCAATCGCGCGATGCAGATTATTAAAAGGGAGAAATAATAACGTTTTTCGTTGGTGTGAAAACAAAAATTGAAATCCTTTCGAGAAAAAAAAAAGAAAAATTATTTAATTTGTTTCTCGTCTGGAAACAGTTCAACTTTAAAGAAAAAAAAAAAACCGTTCGCTTCAAGAAGAACTCATAATACTATTACATCAGTTAATAAAATGAAAAGGAAAAGAGTTCCGAGGAAAATAACTTTTTATTAGTATAAAGTTTGGAAATCTCTGCAAATGCATGGTACAAAAACAGAATTTCGTTTAAGATTAAAAAAAAAAAAAAAAAAAATTCTTTTAAAGTTAATATTTAATGTAAGTTCTTAAGCGTCTTTTAAAAGTGATAAAAATTCAATTAAACATCTGGCTCAAGGGATTCGTGCTTTAAACAAAAATATCTCCTTTCTCTTAGCGGGCAATGTAATAATATCCTTGTAATGGAAGCATTCTTACTTAAATGTAACTAATCTCTAACAGATGACGTTTTATATTAATATATTTAACAAAAGCGCTATGGTTCCTTCCTTCCTTAATATATATGCAGGTGGATAGCAAATATGCTTTTTTTTTGCATGCTTTCATAAAAATGTTTTAATTTTCTCAATTTAATCATGTTTTGTCTGTCAATTGCTTTTGAAATTTCACAAGAATTGAAATAAAAAATTTAAAGATTCAAAAAAAAAAAAAAAACCTCTTAATTGTCCATGACAATGTCTACGAGGGCAAAAAAAAAATGAAACATCTTCATAGTGCCTATATAATCAATAAATTAACAATTGTTTGGCGTTAGTTAGTGATAAACGGAAGAGTTAATATTAAAAAAACTTGAGATGTGATTGATGCTTTAATAATGCCTGTACTTTTGCTTTCAATTGTTAATTTTACATTTATTTTTTTGTTTGTTTATTTTTTACTATTTACTATCAGCCGAGTACAAATTAATTTACGAGTTAAAATATAACATTAATAGTAGAAGTACTCTTAACTAAATTAAAATTGAAAAACAAACACAGATTAAATTAAACATAAGTAAATAAATAAAACTAGATATAAAATAAAAAAAACAACACAAAAATTTCGACATCCGACATAACCTATAACAAGGAAACTTCGTGAGTATAGAATGGAAGCTTAGCACTAGACCTAGGAAAATGAGCAAAGTGTGGCAATCAATTGTTTGGAAAACCCATAAAAATTTCCAAATAGGCTTTCTTTGATTATACGGTTCGATATTCTATCAGGAAGAAGAAGTATTTATGTCTTATCTTATTAGATCTTATAATATTCTGTGCGCTGTCACAAATCCAATTAAAACAAGTCAGAACAATCTAGTCGGGCAGAACAGACTATGAAATATCTTTTTTACACTACTTTTTCATTTCTTTTTATGGAAACGTACTACACATTATATATTGTTTCCACGTAAAGTCATGCTTTTCATGGGTTTACTTAGAGAAGGTCTAAAGCGTAAACAGACATGATCCAATTTGAGCAAATTTAATTTTTCTATCAAAGATCTTTTTATTCTTTTACTATTTCTGCCATAAAGTAACTCTAAAAATTAGATTTTGTTGCTTGCTATATATAAAGACTTACTTTTCATGAGAAACCTTATACGTGCTCGAATCCAAAAAATAGACCTACGTGGTCTAAAAATGGTGCAATTGATTTTTGTATATCAAATTTAGTGAAAATATCTAAAAAAAAGTAGCAATATATGTACAGACATCAAACATACAGATAGAAAAGCATACAGACGGACAGACAGACAGACTTAAATCAATTCACAAAATGATTCTGAATCCATCTATATCGTTATAACAAAAGCTAAAGCTTTGATGTCAATGTTTTCATTTCTGCGTGAAGCAGAATGTTTACCATAAATGTTACCCAAACGGATGGACGGACATGCTTAGATTGATTCTAAATTTATTGCTTATTAAGAATATATTTGTATTCAGAAAAGTATAAATAAGAAATTATATTTAACGTTCCTTTGGTTTCGTAATAACTATCATTTGTACACATATATAATATATGATATAGTATATGATATTTCAATCTAAAGCAAAGTTCAACTCGCTTCATGTTCGTCATATTTTGTAATGTGTTTATTCAAACATCGTAGATATTCGATGTCATATTTTCATATGTTCTAGATTAAGTTTTAAATCTAGATCATGTTTCAACAGACAAACAAAAGATAAAATGAAGAGCAGAGATGACAAAATCTATTTCACTATTTACTGATAATTGACATATTAGGTCGAATTATAAATAGTTAGGTAGTGTTATGGTGCTTACAAGCGAGCTTTTGCTTTCACTAAGTAGAAATGGAAGAACCAGAAGTCCTCGGACGACACCGTTTTGCTTGATGTACGTTTTAATAAACGATCGTCTGTAGTCCCGAAAATGGAGTGAGAATACTTATCACTCAAGGATGTCCCTATTTGTATAAACACGGTAATTGTTGGAAGGAAAAGTGCGGAAAGAGGTATAGACTTTGGTCACAGAGAGAGATATGCCCGGTTGGGTGTTCGTTCTAGCTGCGAACATTCGCCAGTCGTAATTACATTACGATCTATCGTAGTGATAATTGAACCTGGGTGTGCCGACTTTTGCTGCGTACCAATGAACCAATTCTAATTCTTTGCATAAAATCTTGTAAACCTCTTTCCATCCGTTTCATAGCTCACTACAATCTCACCCCAAGCCATCTTAGTCATTTTTGTAGCTCGAGCTGCATGCTTTACCAGTTTAAAACAGAATACACTACAGAGTGCCGTTGTTAATATCCATCTCTTTAAACTTTGACATAACCTGAAGACAGCTTATAAACCTGCATGTCGTATAAACATCAATACCTAAGCTATTTATATCTAAATTTCAGAAGAAGTCACAGCCTCAGATATGTTTTAAGAAGCCTATCAACCTCAATGCGTAACATTTATTTATAGACCTAACGAAGGGGTGTCTCAATAAATGTGGACTATTTCACAATTTCATGATCTGCTGGTTCTTCAGTAAGCTGAATATATGAAGAAGTGTTTTATGAAATTTGAACTTGTTGAGAACGATGCCGAATAGATTTTTTCGGGTTTTCGGTGACATTCTCGTTAACAGTAGCAATGTTTTTAATAGACTCGAATCGGTACTTTGACACAAAGGAAACTTACTTTCTATAATTACTATCTATAATAAACAGTTTCTTCAAATTTTTTGACCAGTTTTCGAATTGTTTACACATTAGGTACTCTTTCTTGACGAAGCTCTTTCTAGGCGAAGCTTGCGAACGCTCTTAGCTGAGTTTTCACAATTACAACCGGTTCTCCTTTTGATTAGCATTCCGGTTTCTGTAACCAGAACAATCATAGGTGGCAGCTGTCAAATTTCAGGGTTGCCACTTTGATGAAAAATAATGAAAAAATTTAAATAGTGCAATCTTATTGAGACACCCTATACACCTTATGCAGTTTCCTATGACTGTTTTAAAACTTTTTTATAAATACTTAAATAACCGATTGTACTGAGCTTTGGTCACTAGAAAATTTTCCAAATCTTAAGGAGAAAAACAGAATCATAACTGCTTCAAACAAAAGTTAAGAAATTTTAATTTCTACTTTAAATGCAAGTAAATGCATTGACTATACGTCTCCATGCCTGTTGATGGGTACGCAAGTTCGCATTAGAGGAAAGCATATATTTGTATTGTCAATATTATATACGTGTGTACGCATATATTTCATGTCATTTGTGCTTTTTGGCAAAATCTGCTCTGTGATTGACGATTTGAGTTTGTGGGCTGGTCGTTAGATTGAACGTGACTTATAGCCACAAACCAAGATTATAGATTTCAAATTTCACCTTCAAATCACGTTCAAATCGATCGTGAATATCACAGTAAGACATAGCAAAGGCATAGAAAGACTTACGGGTCTATTGCATTAACCCAGAGATCCTAATTACTAAAGATGTTTAGATGATGATATACAACTGTTGTACGTCAAAAAGTAATCAGTAAAAATAGTATAGTACACAGATAAGTTCTTGTTTACCGTTTATATTATTCTAGAGGTAAAAAAAAAGTGTAAAATAAAATCTGAAATCAATATAGTTTAACAACATTGTATTGAAACAATAATAAAAACTACTGCCCTTAAATTCTTTTATCATGTTTTTGTTATAATTTTTCAAAACAACTTTTATACCGAACATCCTGAAGGATGGTGGGCATATTAATTTTATCATTTTGTTTGCAACATCTATCAAGAAGCTTCAAAGATTCTTGATCGTCATCAAATTGAGGAACGATATAAGCATGTCCGTCTGTACGTCTGTGTAATCTTTGTGTGATCTCTGGCCATAAAAATGAAGATATCAGTTTAAAATGTGCCAGAGACTTTGGGCGTTCTTGCACGAAGATTGGTATTGAAATTGGGCCAAATCGTTTAAAAAAAGTAAAGCTTAAACTGAAAGCACCTCTGTTTTCGAAAGCGATAAAAAATTTGGGTTTCTTGCATGTTACTCATAATCTACTATAGAGAGATCTATAAAAATTTCCATATGTATTAGCCATCCTGTGGTTGGTACCTGGTACCTGTACCAAAATGGAAGGAATCAATCGCATCCAGCTAATATGACAGAATATTCAAAACTTCAATTTTTTATGAAAACGTTTCTCTTACCTCAATAAAATATTAGTTTGGAAAAAAAGAAATCCATTAGTTTTATATGAACTTCAGGACTTTATTTAACATGCTTCGGATTGTCCGATTTGGGTCAAATATGCACCGTTTTGTTGTATGATTTGTTGCGATTTTAAAGGTAACTTCAAAATTCCTCTCTCATAGAAGTCCTAGTCTCTATTTGCAAAAAACTCTAGTAGTCGATTTTCACAATCCTCCCTAGAT
>KK351013.1:1794070-1804808 GCA_000671755.1 Glossina brevipalpis
GTGGCACCCAAACATCGAGCTTCTTTTTGAATCCAGCTTTGTGTAAATGGTTTAAAACTGTTCTGTGGTCGATTTTTAGCTCCTGGGCTATGTTACGACTGCTAACATGCCGGTCAACTTCGATCATTTCTCCGATTTTGGATTGGTCTCCATCGTACAATGTTTAGTCGTTTTCGATTCCGATGTAAATTTAAAAAACAATAAGAGTGAAACGCCACGACACATGGTGGGTGAAGACGCCAGTGATGGGAAAGCAAATCAAATATTATATATATTGCATTCAGTTGGAGCGCAACGATGCTCTCCCTCAAACACGAAATGTCCATCCGGTTGCAATTCTATAGGTAACTACGATGGAATTCCATTAGAAGCTCCTGAATTTGTGGAATCGCGTCAGCTTATTGAAAACCTGTTGGCTACCACAAGTCGCCCGGCATTTGATGGAATCTTAACCTCTACTGCCACAGATGTACACCATGACATACAAAATACGGACAAATGCAATAAAACTGTTGTTACCGACATCGAAAAGGAACAAAAGGATCAAAGTATCATGGATGCTTTACTTGAAATGTTTACTTCTAAGATTAATACTGAATCCAAGAAAAAGTCGAGTAATAACAGTCTAGCAAGCGATTCAAAAGGAGATGTCAATTCATCTCTCGGCAACTTGGGAAAAATAGCGTCAGCCACGTCATTGGCGCCTTCGTTTTATGTTCAAACATTTAAAAAAGGCGATATACAATATGGTCATGGTCGCGTTTTGTGTCTTGATGATGGTGGCGGTATTCGTGGTCTAATCTTAATACAAATGTTATTAGAAACGGAGAGGCTTTCGCAAACCCCAATTATACATCTGTTCGATTGGATTGCCGGTACTAGCACAGGAGGTATATTAGCATTAGCATTAGGCGTTGGGAAGTCAATGCGTCAATGTATGGGGCTTTGGGGAAGGAACAATGTTTCGTTGGTTCACGACCTTATCCCAGTGAAAATTTCGAAAATATTCTCAAAGAAAATTTTAGAGAATTTACTACAATGGCGGAAATTAGCCACCCTAAAATAATGGTTACTGCAATTATGGCTGATCGTAGGCCTGTTGATTTGCATCTCTTCCGAAATTATAAGTGCGCTAATGAAATATTAAGAACTATTATACCGACATCCAATCGACGTGTTCCACCACCCCACTACCCGAAGACCAGCTTATATGGCGTGCGGCTCGCGCGACCGGAGCAGCGCCCTCCTATTTTAGAGCCTTTGATCGCTTCTTGGACGGTGGACTAATTGCAAACAATCCCAACTTAGATGCCATGACCGAAATTCATGAATACAATATGGCTTTGTGTAGTATAGGATGTAATTCTGAAGCAATACCCATCTCTATCGTGATTTCATTCGGTACATTGGTCAAATACCGGTAACAGAGTTGAAAGACATTGATGTGTTTCGACCTGAAAGTTTTTTGGACACAGCTAAATTGGCCTACGGTTATATCTGCGATTAGTAATTTGCTTGTTGATCAGGCCACTGCTACAAATGGTCGGGTTATTGATCGTGCTCGAGCTTGGTGTAGCACTATTAGTGTACCATATTATAGATTTAATCCGCAGCTATCTGAAGATATTGCCACGGATGAGAAGAATGATCAAAAATTGATAAACATGCTGTGGTGTACCAAGGCCTATATGCATAATAACCGCAACAAGATCATAGAAATGATTAACTTATTGAAATAGCGTATAAAAAAAAGACAGAGGTCTTTCAAAAGCCTTTTTCTTCGATCAGACTATTTACATGATTTATTTAAACAACAAGAAATAACTGCCTTTTTAAATTAAAATTCAAACTAACGTAAATATTTAAAGAGGAAAAGCTTCGTGTCCTTCATATTGATTGTAATTTTCGCGGTGCTCTCAGTGTAATCAAAACATTTAGATTTAATTTTTTTTCTTCTCGTATACTGCGGTAATATATTTCTCTAAAACTACTAATGAAAGCGCATCCATGAGAGATGCCAACTAAGCACAATGAACACAACGAATAAAAATATTAATTTTCTTTTTTTTTTTTTTTTTTTTTTTTCTATTTATAATCTCCGGTTACGTAAGCTTCTCAAACGAAACACCGCTGGCGTACTCCAAGTGAAGAAAATTGCAAAAAAAAAAAAACCCACAATGAAATAAACATCAAACATCATGACATCAAACTGCACTTCAAAGTTAATAAACCAACCGTTTTGCTATTCATTTCTCTCGATGAATTATTTTTTTTTTTTCTTTTTTTTTTTCTATTAGATTTTAGCTTTACTTACTTGTCAAAGCGTCTGATATTTCATCAATTTAATGGACATTATTGGTTATTTAATTTTTTTTTTATTTTTAAAAATATGTACACATAAATATAAAATATAAAATATAATATAAAAAAATATTTTTTTTTCTGTCTGTTCCTTTAATATTTTATGCAATTTTTCACTTGCGCTTATTTTTTGCTCTTGACTTCTTTTTTTATAATTTTTTTTTTTTTTTTAAATGGAAAGAGAATACCTTTTTTTTATGGCTGTAAATCTTGAAAAAAGCTTTTCTATATATGTTTTCTATATATTTATCAGGTTTACAAATGAATTTCTGTATTGAAATTGGTTAGTTTTCAGGCTGGTAATACAATGAAGTCGGGCCTGTATTGAAACTCCAACCTATGGAAACCAATATCAACGAACAAAATCACATTTTGCTTACTTTTAATATATCCCCTATTCCCTTCATTACTCGACTTAGTCTAAATAAAAATACTCGTTTCTAATGCATCTCTCGATTGAGTGCCATAAAACAATAACTGAATATCGTCTGCAAAACCATCCACCGACCGTACTCCCGACTCAATCACACTAAAGAAATTCTTCAAATACATTGAACAAGAACTAAGTCTTGAGCCATTACAGACCTCAACTACCATACATGTAAACGGTGACCTTTAAAAAGACACAAATTGCTTCCTGCCAGGCAGATATTTAGCAAAATGGCGGTCCACAAAAATTAAAGAAAAGCGAAAATGACTCGATAAATATTTCGCCTCGAAACTATTAAGTTAGTAATGCCAAGGCTACCCTATAAATAGTAAAAGACCACAGACAAGTATAGTGAATATTGTAATTGTCCAACCGTGCAGTACATTTGTAGCATGTTTTATATAAATTTGAATTTTATCAAAAAAATAAAATAAAATTTATTTGTACACCTAACAAATATTTTTCTTGTCTGAGAGTAAACAAATCAATGACAATTTTTCAATAAAAAAAAAAAATTTTTTTTGAAATCAAGAATTCTCACCAATATTATTTTTTATTTTTTATTTTTTTATATATGTATACGTATATATATGTTTTCATTTTAAAATGGGCCGTTTATGCAATAGGCACTACTTTCCCTTCCCATCACCCAGAATGCTTTCACAACTTTATCTAAATACAGAGGATAGACAAAATAACTTGAACAGTATGCAATGCAAACAATACCAGGATTGTGCCAGACAACATCAAACTATCGCGGTAAAAAAATGGCAATAGAACTTAACTTAACTTAACTCTTTTGCGTACAATATGCTTTAACAAAAGCAACACAGCGGTACCTCTAACATTCAAGAAAGACCTGCAGTTGTTAAACTCTTTATAACGTCAGGTGTTCTTATTATTATTTTCTTCATCTCCTATATCACCTGAGTAAGTGGCTGGTCAAATGGAATTTAAAAAAAAAAAAAAAATGAAAATAAATTAAAAAGTAAAGACAAATGAGGGCTATTAATGCAACTTTCAGCGTATTTATCATATAGCAAATTGAGAAACCCGCAGTTTTAACTTTGCGGGAAAGAATATAAGAAAAAATAGAAAATAAGAAAACACACACAAGCAAACTTGTAAGAATTTCTTTCTATAAATTGCAGAGACCACACTACACTAATACATATGACCTATAATGAATGTTATAAGTAAAAATGAAATGGAACTGAATGGCAATAGAATGAAATAAAATAACCTTCAAATTAAAGGCACTTTTCAAACGTTTCAAATAATTTCATTTTTCAATACAAAATTCTCTAATTAAAGACACTTGACACACTCCAAGATGTGAAACAATTAATGTAACTAGAGAAAGTTTCTCTCTTCATCGAAATGTTTCATTTCATTTCCATCTCCATTAGAGAAAAAAAAGTCTAAAAAGAAAAAAAAAAGAGAAAATAAGAAACCAATACAACCACTACTACAATCAATAACAAACTATAAATATCTGTTACCGCGTGTATTGTAATGTAAAATAAAAATAAAAATAGAACACAAAATACGTATTTTCTCTAATAGCTATTCTCCTATAACCATATATATATATTTATGTATTTATGTATTTATTTATTTATTCATATTTGCAGACATATTGGTGATGCGGCAATAACTTGTCATTGCCCACCGGGCTATAAGGGTACCAGATGCGAGATACCGGAAATAAGCGAAAAAACAATGGGTAAGTAAAGCATATCTCTTCGTACCATCTGTCAATCAATAGAAATAAATGAAAAATAAACTAATAAATAAAATTATTATACAAAACAGAAAAAATAACTTAAGAGCTGATTTAGATAATACGTCGAACATATGAAATATGAGAGAAGAGTTTTCTTGTGCAAAACATATTATTTTAAAAGTATCCTTAGTCTTAAATAAAACTATACTATAAGAAAATATAATAAATTGGAAAGAGAGAGAGAGATAAGTTCATATAACGATAGGGAAAAACAAAATAAAAATTATGTTCTTAGACGAGATATCCTAATAATTGCAGAAAGATGTTGAAAATAAATTTTGATAAATTACATAACCCAGCTCATCCTACTAACTCTCGAATATCATACGATATTAAATCAAATTTCAAATGATTGATGGCTAAACAGTGATTTTTCGTTTAACAATTACGTCGTTATATAGGTTTTTAAAACGTCCGAGGGTGCTGATCACGAATTATTAGCACATAAGTTGTATTGTACTGGTTTTCTTACTAAGTTGGTTACGTGGTTTAAGTCTTACCTAACTGATCGTACTAAATCTGTGCCATTTAATTCTCATGAATTTAGACCTATTAAAGTTATATCTGAGATTCCGCAGGAGTGTTATCTGGGTATTAAAAAATGCTTACTAATGAGACATTCAATCAGTCCACAAACGAAACAGAAGACATCTATCTATTAAAAATTTTTAACTAACAAAGATATGTACGTTTGGTTTCATACTTTTGGTTATTGTAAACCAGAAGGATTCGAAAAGAAACTTCGAATCTATATGAAACTTTTTATTCAGTCTCTCTTGTCACTCGATCATTCGTTTCACCGACTAACATTCAATCGGTCCGATAGAATGGACAAAAACCTTAACTTAAGGATTTTTCGATGCCATGACTGGGGCTAAAAGTCCCCAAAAATTACAGTTACCTACCGATCTATCTTTATATTTTGTGAGAACCATAATCTTCCTTGGCTCCGCGCTACATTTTAAGATGTATGGAAGAGATTATTTTATAGTGTCATCTATATAGAAATTTTTTGTAGTGACAATCATGGGTGATGCTTACATTTAGTGATGGTATCAAGTTATTTTACTCATTTAACACCTGTTTTCGGAGTTAAAGGAGTTCTATGGCCGGTGTAGACATAACAAGATGTCACTTAACTTAAAAAAATGCGGAAAAAAATTCAGGTTGGTTATCAACCACTTTATTGGCATCCAACAGTTGGGATTTGTTTTGAGCTTCACTAATCTAAGGGTTATAGTCGAACTTAAATTGAACTTTAATTTGCTGGTCCATGCTAGCGTTAATAAAGCGAAAGACCTGTTGTGGTTTATTAAACGCTGTGGTTGTTTGAATTTAAAGATCCTTACAGACTTACTGATCTGTCCTATTTATTCGAATTCGGTTCTAGTATGGTAGCCGAATTACAGATGTTACGTGGATTATACGTGGATCGATGCAAAAAGGTTTTTTTAAATTCGCTTTACATTGTTTGGAATGGAAGACGTCAGCACCATATTCATCTTATGAGAATCATCTTAATCCATTACATCTACCAATGCTGGAAAATAGGCGTGCTTGGTTGAGTATCGCATTTATCATAAGATTATTATTGGGTGAATATTATTCGCCATTTTTATTGAATGAATTAAATATTCATATTTTGGCAAACGTAACTCACAATTATTGGTTTATAAAGGCGTCTTAAACTCGTGCCAACTACGAGATGAGCCATCTACTAAGCACAGAGTACCGATGTTTCAGCGACTTTTATTATTTTTGTTTGTCTAATATGATGCCCTCGTCAAGTTTAAGGTTAAAGAAGACACTTTTAAATTAAAAAGCCAAGCTACTCCTTCCTATTGTTACCGCCATCTTGGGTTTTTTGCAATTTACTCTTTTCAGTATTAAACACAAAATTGTAAATCCATAGACTTTCGCAAGTACACAACTGGTTATTAATCGATTTGAAGTGTTTCTCTATTTCAGATAATAATATTTTGTGTATATAATTTAGCAGTTAGTAAGAAAATTTCTTGAATTCTTGGCATTGAAAGAGTTCAGTTTATAAGCTTTTAAAATTTTTAAAAATATTATGATATAAATACTTTTTTATTTGCTTTAAATAGCTTTCTGTTTTATCCATTACAATTATTAGGAGAATACGATATTTGATTTTATTAAATAATAAATAACGATAACAAAAAAAAAAACATTTTAAACAAAGATGTTAATCGATAAACTACCCATTAGGTATAATATCGTAGGCAGAGGTATAAATAACAAAATACATTTAAATACATTAAATTTATATTTTAAAAGTTCAATTTGTATTTAAATTTCATTTAAATTCATTCAATTAGAAATTTTAGGAAAATTTTTTATGAATTTACGCACAAGGTTTTAAAGAGACGTCTTCAGGTGTTATTTATAAATTTCAATTGACTAATAATGTTGATTATCATTTATGTGCGACTCGATGAACCGGAAAACATAGTTATTATTCGTGGACTCTGGAATGGAATAAGTACTTACAAGACAGTGAATTTTCTTTCATTAATAATGATTTTTTCTTTAATATGCATTTTTACACGAATACATACATACATACATACAGACATATTGTCGTTAATAACTTGATGTATATATATATGACAGATTGATTGTCAAGCAAATATAAAAGAATAAACAATAAACAATGTATCTGTTGAATGTATAAAATCATCTAAAGCTATTGTCTCTAGAATACCTTTTGTTTTTCAAAAAAAAAAAAAAAAGTTGCTAAACATTAAATTTCTTCATACTTAACTAGTTGAAGTGTTTCATAATGTGTGAGTGCTTTCAAAATGAAATTATAATTCAAAATAAGCCAATAAGCCAATAAGCCAATAAACATAAACAACAACAATAGTTTACAAAAAAAAAAAAAAAGAAAAGAAACTTCTCTTTAATGTTTCTATTGTTTCTTTCGTTATTATTACACATACGTTCTATCCTACCACCTCAAAGCTTATTTAAACGATAATAATCTTATTGCATACGATTCTTATTGCTATTACGATTGCAGAGAAAAGGTAGTGTATGGATTGTATTTTTTAAATACCCGCACAACGATGCCGCACATATTTTTTTGATAGCTTGGTATAAATGTTCTGAACTGGAGACATAAGTTTTCAGAAACATGTACTGTTGAGTTACTAATAAAAGGGTTTTTTTTTTTCCTTCAAAAAATACTCAAATTCTCATTACTTTTTGTCCATAGATGATACAATTGTACGTTTTTCTTTTCAAAATTTTTTTTTTCACTTTTAATGAACCCCTTAAATATTCAAGAATGATATCCCAGAGCTTTATTGTGAATCCATTTCTTTAGAACGTTAAAAATTCGCGAAGTCCGAAGTATTTGTTCCGGAATTCTGTTGTTCAAGCTGAGTATATCAGTAAAGTACTTCCGCTCGCCAATTCAATTGAGTTCCATTTCAAGTCTAGTTAGGAGTTTTTTGATTGTTTCTCTTCTACAAATTTTATTAGTTTGGGTAAAAAGAAATCCATCCAATCTTGTATGAACTTCAGGACTTTATTTAACATTTCGAATTGGAAAATAATGGATTTCTTTTTCCCCCAAACTAATATAATCGATTTTTTTTACTAATCTTTTCGAACAACAAAAAGTTTTTTTCATAAAAGTCGATGTCATTTGTTCTCATACTAATATTTTCTAACAAATTTTCTAAAAATTTTAAAAAAATTTTTTGCTAATTATGGCAATTTTAACTGTTCTTTTAACTTAACTAAGAAAACAATTTAACACCAAGTAAATGTTTTGATGCATAATTTTGTGCTCGTAATTCCGTTATTCATTTTGCATACTTTAAGGCATTTCAAGGAATCGATAAATCTAATATATCGGTTGTAATGCAAAAGGAAACCAAGTAATTTTTACATTTCTTCTAATTCTTCTTCTCCTTGACGAACATATTTGAAATATATGGGAATTTTCCACATAACAAATGGAGACTATTTCAACACAGATATGAACTGGAACATATTTATTGTTGATGTTATAGGAACGAAAGTGTGCATGTACGCAAAAGTATGATTAACGTTATTTGGTTGGTCAAGAACGCACAACAAACTACTTGAGAATTTCACAAAATGTTTATGCCTTCAACCATAGTTGTGGTAAATGTTTATATTAATTTTTGTACAAATGTATGTAACACCTAGAAGAGTTTAAGATAGATTCATTTTTTATTATATCAATCAATTCAGAATCATTTTTGGAGTCGTCCGTCTGTCTGTCTGATAGTTGTTTTGCCCATGTATTTTTGTGTTCAACCTACAGGTCATACATTTCGAAATATTTGAACGAAATTTGATACACTCATCCAATACCCAAAGACTAAACACCAAGACCAACACCAAGACCAAAAGACAAACATTATTGAAAATATATTTAATTGGGAAATATATTTAATCGATCCTCTTACAATATTCCATTTTAAAAAAAATTTTTATATAGAAAAATTTTCTATAATTTTTCGGAAAAAAGAAGATTTACACTAGTAATTTGATATACAAAGTGAATGTGAAAAATTTAGATTGGATGCGACCATTTTTTGAACCACCTTCCATATAACCGTTACTGTGAAATATCAACCTTTATTTAGTAAAAGGGTCTGATTTCTAACATTTTGGGATTTTGGATGAGTTCCTAACAATAATTTGAGTTAAAAATTAAATCTGAACTATGTAGGTCTAGTTTTTGAACCCAACCACATATAAGGATTCTCATGAAGAATAAGTCTTTATAAGATATTTTATGAAAAAAAAATTGATTGGTGATAGTAATTTGACATAAAAGTGAATTTCCCCAAATTCGGACCATGTAGATCTATTTTTTATACTACACCACATATAAGAATTATAATGAAAAGTAAGTTTTTATATGATAAAAAAAGTCTGATCGTTAATACTTTATGAGGAAAGTTGGATCGTAATAATAATTTGACTAAAATTGAACCAGATTCAGGTCTATTTTTTGGACTACAACAGATGTAAGGACTCTCATAAAAGTAAGTCTTTATACACAAACGAAATCTAAATTTTAGCACTTTTTTTGGCAGAAATAGTAAAAGAATAAAAAGATCTGTGACAGAAGAATTAAATTTGCTAAATCTGATCTGAACATTAGGTCATCTTTTTAGGTTCCATTGCCCATAAAGGCTCCCAAGAAAATTAAGCCTTTACATGAAAAAAAAAGTATATAATTTATAGTATATTTTTACGAAAGGTAAATGAAGAATTGTACTAAGCAAGATAGTGTAGTGTATATAAAAGTCGTCTTTTTGTCTACCTATAATGCTTTAACATGTTTTTTTTTTTTTATTAATATTTTATTTTTGTTCTTAGTCCAGTTTTAAAGAGAGAACTTCTTTTAAGTGCCTACCAGTTATATTGCAAACTTTTTTTTTTTTTTTTTTTTTTAACTTTACAAGCGTGTATTTTAAAAGCAATCTTGACGCATTTTAACCCATTTTTTTTTTTTTTTTTTTTTTTTGTTTGTCCTTTCCTGCTCCCTTAGGGAATGCAACAAACAAAAATTTAAATATATTTTTACTTTAAGCATTCGGTCTACTCTTTGTTGTTGAGAATTATGCGATAATTTCAGTTTAGCCAACAAATATTCAAAGACTATTTCGTATCTGAAAATATAGCTTAAGGCGAATGCCTTTCTCATTTGTTACTTTTGCTTTAATCATACATCACATAAATTTTTACTAACATTTTCCATGTACGCTTACAATACAACAAAGTAGAGCAAATAAATATCAATACATAAGAGATCAATTTATCACTTTCGTACCTAGGAGAGGAGGCCACAGCAAAATAGTAAACCTTAAACCCCATTGTATTGTTAGATGTAGATACACAGCTCGTAAATGCTTGCTTGCACACAACAGTCTATCGGACTCATCACTAAAGTATTTATGTATTGAAATGTATTATGGGAATAACGGAAAATTTCAAAGAAAGAAAACCATACTTATGTGCTTTTACTTGTGTTTATGTATAGATTTTATTTTATTTTTTTTTTTTTTTTTTTTTTTTGCTTTATGTAATTGTGGGTGAAAACACTACAACGCATTTGAGTAATTTTCTAACTTAAAGTGATGTTTTGA
>KK351013.1:1814515-1827789 GCA_000671755.1 Glossina brevipalpis
TCCACTTCCATTTTTAACACGCTGTAACTCACAACTGAATGCACCAAACAAAAAACAACACAAGAATTTTTTTTACTGCGAAATATCACCTTTCCAATGAGCATAAATCTGAAATTGTTTGATCGATACTTTACGAGAAATCTACCAGTGTAGCCATCTACCGAAAAAATAATGGATTTTTTTTTCGCCAAACTAATATATATTACTGAAACAACGTTGCGAAATTTGGACCACGAAATGGATGACGGATGTACTAACCATAATTGGGAAATAATTGAAATGAAGAAAGTCTTGGAAAAAGATAACCGGTCATAGTGATTATAAGAAGGATCAAATAATATTTCATTAAATTGATACTAAATTAATACGAAAATATTTTTCAAAATTCTAAAGAAGCGTTTCGCTTCCTTATCAAAACCTTATCGAATCCGTCTGTCGGCAAGAGAACCTCCTTTATTTCTATTTTAAGTTACACTTTAAATACTTTACGTCTTTAGTAAATAAAATACAATTTTCTTTTGTGCATACATATCCTTACATATAATGCAAAACGGTAAATTTCTCTTGTAACTAAACATAAATATACACACAGCACACGCTCACACATATATGTTATATTCACTTTGTTAATCTAATGTTATAATTCTCGTTGTAAGACAAAGTAAAATTTAGTTTTACTTACTGTCAAGCAAACAAACACACAATAGCACATTGATATTACACAACAGTTCTTGTTGTCAGCACGAACACATACCAAGGCATTCTTCGCTTTGATAAACAGGCTCTTGCCGTTATTCTTGCGATTAAGTGTATATTTAATTATACGCATCTGTTTTTCATAACAACAACTTTTTGATTTTCATACACAAATCAATACTTGAACATATGAATCCTACCCACATGTTATTCTTGTTGTGCGATCAAAATATTTACATACAATTCCCATGTATGTACTACACATTACTTTCATACACATATACATATATAAAGCAATTAATAAGCATGTGAACAAAGTCATAAGCAATGCGCATATTGCAACAGTATACCGACGATGACAGCAGCTATAAAAGCACGATGCACAATATAAGCATTTTTGGAATTGTAATGCGGAATCCAACGAAATAAATTCATGAATAACAAGACGAAACACGACTTGATAATATAGATAAGGGCAGCTTAGCCTAGTTGCTGTGCCTGAATAACTTATAGAATGGTAGGATTAGACGGTTGTCTGTTCAATAACCTTCATCTTTAACCTTCAATAACTGAAAGTCTAATACCCCACGGTGGACCTAAGCACTGGACTGTTTCAACGAATAATACCTGGCGCTCTACAAAGAGGCAACAAATCTCCTAAAAGAGCGTTCCATTCTACTACCATTCGAACTACCACAATTGAACACTGGCTATAGTCCGGATGGTTATCCTTTGTTGAAAGTGCCTTCCTATCTAAGATCACCCCGAGGGGCCGACCAAAAAAGAGGCATTATCCAAACAACGCATTAAGGATACAACACTTACAAGGAGGAATCCGCTTTGGGCAACCTGATCCCAGTGGATTTGTTCGGATCTTTGTATTTATTTTACATCCCGCAAGGTTTATCTCATTATCTTAACTTCTGGATTAAGCCACATCGACGCAGTGCACCCCACGCCTTTTCCACCCCCGCCGCTTATTTTATAATACTTCAAAGAACCATAAAAGCTTACTGTATGGTCCCTTTCCACTAAAGATCCAAAAGAGGAGATATTGCTTTTTCGAAACACGAAAGACGCACTTCCCTCGAATGCTTCCTCTTACAATCCTCGAGAACTCGTCGCCTGGCCTCGACGGTTAAATCTTAATCCTTCTTATCCGTGACCTGTTTCGGACAGTCTCCCCAATTACAGCTAGCTGATGAGGGTGCCTGTCTAGGGCAGGACTACAGCCAGGCCGCATTGCCTTGTGGGAATATGCTGAGGTCAGGTTTTAGTAAATTTTGTTTCCAGTACGATTAACCGGGGCTTGCCCACATAATTGATGTGACAATGAAATTAGTGGGTTCGTTGGCTTAGTTTAGACCATAGGAATAAGAAATAACTTGGCTAAGCTTAGCCGCTGCTCCTGAATAACTGATAGGACAGCATGATTAGGGGATAGGCTAGCTTAAGTTAACCGTTGATTTCAACTATTGTACGGATAGTGGTTGTTGACTTAGGAACCCCTGTTTTCAGAACCATGTTTCCAAAAAAGCGAAACGTAGCAGGAAAATGATGAAACGTAAATTATAATTGGCAAACTGTGAAACGTGAAGTACAACAGAAAAACTGCGACGTGTGCGATAATAATCGGAGTTGAAAAATAGAAACGGTTAGAGATTTCATCAAATCGCTATGCCGGTTGCTTAAAATATGAACCTTAATCTATCGATTAAAGATAAGTTGGAAGAGAAAAAGGGGCGGAACATTTTTATTTATATAATTTTTCTTGGAAACTTTCTAGGAGATTCTGCGTTATAACCCCACTAAGAAGAATCGTTATAAAGGCATTTTTATCGTTTTATGTTTATTCATCTACTCAGATATTTGTTTATTTTTCAAAAATATTTTTAAGTCATGTAAGGAACAGATTTTGTTCCCTTTTTTTAGACCTGGGACGGCTCGCCGGACTCCAGGGGTTCAATTACCTATGATCACGTTCCTATTCGGAATTTTTCATAAAAGAAAACAAACCACGAGTCGTTTAATAATTCACGTTTATTACAAAAGAAAAATAAAAACTTAAAAAAATGTTAGTTCGTCCATTTACAGTCATATTCCCTTACCCCGGACGACAACGCAAAGTCCCCTTTAAAAGCCTCCCTACACGGATTAACGCGGACAAGATTTCGGACCATCACGCGACCGATCACGTCGCTGTTCAGGAGCAGAGAGAGCAAGCGGAAACAGCAGTGTTTCCCACTTGTTCTATTTTCTCGTCAGCTAGGTGGTGTTGCCACCTAGCTGATTTACCTCCAGGGTCGCATTCCGACCCTTCGCTGCGGGTTACTGCCTATTGCAGTAACCGCACAGCAATTTGGAAGGGGAAACGTGTGGACCAAAACGAGGGCGCGACTTCGGTCCTCACAGTCATTTATTCGTTTTTCTTCGCATGCCTTTTGAGAATTTCTTCTCAGACAATCAATAAATGAAAAGCATGAATATAAAAATTTACTAACATCCTTTGTGTCGCGCAAGTCTCGAGGATTCAATTAAATGATGGCTGCCGCGTATACTTTACTTAATTTTCGTAGGCCCTAAAGGACTGCTATAATTTAGATAAATACTTGTCGAAATTTGGAACTGGACGTAGTCTGTTTGTTAGCTCATCCTTAACTCTTTAAAGAAACCCATCGTTGAAATTTCACTTGGTTCCCAATTACCGTCAATATAGCCTGCTCCTTGTAAATAAATTTCTTATAGACATGAAAGATTTTTGCCCATTTACTTTAAGAAGGAAGGAAGTAAAGATAATGTTTTTAATTTTTTCTAAATAAGTTATTTTAACTTTTTGCTTTCTTCCCTCCCGAAATCTCTATATTTTTGACACTAGCGTGAGTAGTTTAACTTTAGTGTTACATTTTATTCTACTTTTTTTTGGTAAATATTTGACTTCATTATGAGACAAGTTTTATTCATAATATTAAAATATATTGATTATGGAACAAAATTTTGCGTTAAATTAAGATTCTCCTCTTTAAGATTATCATCCGTTCCACTACCGGAAGAAGTGATATTTCGTAAAACATTTCGCACTGCACCTGATTTCTGTTCCAAAGAATTGGACCAAGATGTTCTATTAGAAGTTGACGCAGATACGATTGGTGTTGAAGATTCATTTTTCTGATTTTTCTGATTATTAGTATTGTTACCTACAGAACTTTCCATAATCGTGGGCATATGATGCATATCGATTCCGTTATTATTACCAATTTCACCTTGATCATTAAGAGCCATATAATTCGTAGAACCTTCCGTTATATTGGCACAATGAGCTGAACGCGATGTTGGCCGCCAACGACTTAATTTTAACGAAGATTTACGAGTACCAAGTAATCCCGTTGCATTTTGTGCTCTATTTGTATTAGGAGAACTTTGTTGTTCTAATAAGTTTGTAACAAGTTTATCGAGCACTTTTAAATCAATATTCAATTTGGAACCACGTACTGAACTCATGCGACGTGAAGTGCTACCAACACGAGTGGGCGTGTTGGTACCTATACCATATTGTGGTTGCTTATTGTGTAGGCCTGTCAGTTTGGCCAAACGTTGAGTTAACTAGAAATGAGAGAAAAATGAGAAACAAAAACAAAATATTAATAAAATAATAATAATAATAATACAATAACATTTATGAAGTGAGTTGAGGGAGAGAGAGCTGAAAATTAAAAAAAATTTTTCTTTTCATATTTCATATCAATTACCTCTCCTGCCGCGTTACTAGAATAGCTCATGCGTTTCACTTTTTTAAATGTTACATCATCTTCCGCTTCTTGCAAAGCTTGCTCCAAAGCATTGCGTTGTTCTTCAGTGCCTTCGTAACCGCTGGGAAATGAAAGCAAAATAAAAATCTTAATGACCTTGAGAACTATATCGACTATTTACAAAAGGTTTTTGTAATTCGCAAAGTAAAGTGCAAGGATATGCAACGGTGTGCGTGATGATTATGACTAAAGATATTTGTTTACAGTTAAAATAGAGACATTGTAATGAGTTTTATGAGATTTGTGAAATTAAATAATAAAATTTTTCTTATTACTGCTTTTACTATAACTTTTTAAATGAATCATGATTTGGAGTAAAATTTCAATTTTTTGTTTTCTCTAGCAAGTTTTAATAATAAGAAAATGCTCGTTGGGCGTAAGGTATCGCGAGCGTATTATATTGGATGTGACACCTGTAGAAGACAATCTTTAGGTTCTACGCCGCAATACGCTACACATGACTCAATAAGTTCGTTCTTCAATTATTTTTTTGTTACCATCATGCCCTTATGGTAGACTTGTAGCACGCCTCAGTACCTTGGTGCTATGTAGTATTAGATACTACTAAACACATCTATTTACTGCTACATACAGTTATATGCTGGTATATACTGTCTCCCCTTTTAAGATATATAGTATATCATACCAGGCGCAAAATACGGACGCGATAATTTTCTCTGCCCATTTTGACTTTTTTGGTCGCTTAGGACGGCTTTCACTGGTTGCTGTGCTACTCAGCTGACTATCGATTTAAGTCTGAAATGTATTGATGAATTCACGCTTCATCCTTTGTCACAGTTCAGATAAACCAATTCGTTTTATTTCGCTTAAACAGTTCCAAACAGTGTTCCGAATCATCAACAGGTTATTTTTTTTACCCAACTCGCATAGAGATGCCAGCCAACTTACGTGACTTCACTTTTGAATTTTCAAAAATGATTTTCTGCACTTGTTTTATGTTTTCTAGAACAACTACCGAATTCGGTCAGTGTCATTTGTGTCCTTTAAGATCAAAAAACTATCTCGAAATTTTTGCTTTGAACGAAGAAATGTTGAGATAACACTCCCCAAGTCGACGACTCTTGGTTTGAATAATATTTTTTCTTATCAGAAAATAAAGAATATTACGTACGCATGAACATTAGAATTTTCCATTGCTTTTTCAATTTGAGAAAAGTAGCGTCACCAAAGCAACTGTACCTCTTAAACTAATAATCAGAATTTCATGAAATTTTTACACATTTCGTTTAAAAGTTGGTACCAACTGCTTCGATTTTACCTGAGTACGCACTATTAACGTTTCACCCAACAATACACTTAAGCGCTGAATTATTTTTCAACGAACGATACTCTGCGTTCTCCAAGCTGTGAAACAATCCTTATAGTAAGTGTTGCCGATATTCTCGAGGTTCCAGAATAAACACTCGTTAGAAATCGTCCACAGTTTCGCTCTGGTTAGAGGATATTCTTATCTAAACCCCCTACAAACACCACAATACTCTAGTCATGCCTCTAACCTTAAGGTTTATAAGTAGGGTCACGTACAGGTAGGTATTTTGGCCCATTTATATGTTCTGCCTGCCACAGAACATAATTTCCCTCACCAGATTTGGTACTATTTGAAAATCAAATGGATTCTCCTACTATAGTGGTGTTCATGGTGGTATGTTATCCTATGAAATTATTGCGTGATGTGTTAAATTATTTCGAGCAAATTCTAATATATAGGTAGGGTCATGTAGAGGTAGGTATTTTGGCACATTTATATGTTCTGTCTGCCACAGAACATAATTTCCCCTCACCAGATTTGGTACTATTTGAAAATCAAATGGATACTCTTATAGTGATGTTCATGGTAGTATGTCATCCTATGAAATTATTGCGTGATGTGTTAAATTATTTCGAGTAAATTCTAATATATAGGTAGGGTCATGTAGAGGTAGGTATTTCGGCACTTTCATATGTTCTTCCTGCCACAGCACATAATCTCCCTCACCAGATTTGGTACTATTTAAAAATCAAATGGATACTCTTATAGTGATGTTCATGGTGGTATGTCATCCTATGAACTTATTGAGTGATGTGTTAAATTATTTCGAATAAATTCTAACATATATATAATTCTAAGAAAAGTTTTTATAAATCGTGCTACACTTGACAAGAAATGGAGAGATCAAATGGATACAGTATGCTACGAGCTGTTCCAATCTAACAAGAAAAACTTTAGTTGGGTGCCGTGCCAACAACAACAGCTAATCCAATTGAGATAAAATGCGGATGCTGAAGATGATTTAAATTTTCAGTATGCCAAAGCTCTGTTCTACTTTGAAAAAATCATTAACTAAGTATTAGGTTGGGGAAACGATAATCTATCCAATCTTATAAGAACTTCAGGACTTTATTTAACATTTCGAATTGGAAAGTAATGGATCACCTTTTCCCCAAACTAATATTAAAAGCACTAAAGCATATCATTCTCTATGTTCACCAGATATTTCTTCTTCCAATTACCGTATTTTCATTCAATGACTTAGGGCCTATCTTAGCAGAGTTATTATTATCAGGATGATAACCAGATAGTCGCAAAAGATCAGTTGTTTTTTCTACTAGAAAGATTGTAAAAGCAATAGCTAATAATACGTAATATTTTAAAGAATTGATTTTTTTAAACAAATCTTGAATTTTACTTAAAAACGAACATCTAAACTACATGCACACACTACTGATATACAAAATAAAGCATGAGATCGTAGCCAACTTTTTAGTGTAAACACGTAGTAAATTTGCAGAATATAATTTTACGAAAATATTTGCCTTAGAGAAAATTAAATATGAAAATTTTATAAATTATGTGCACTGCACACACACCGCACAGAGAAAGATATACTTCCTTGACCAAAGGATAAATAAATGTATGCAACGAATAGTGGTCAAGAATAATAAACAATCAATCAGTTAAATAATACGATTAAAGAGATAAATAATGATAATGTGCTTATGATTGAACATATCACAACAAATAATGTGTTTAAAAAAAAAAAAAAAATGTGTGTGTGTGTGTGATGTCTACTTCTAAGTAAAATATGCAATACATTCGAATATAGTCGAAGATTTATGTCTTTAGAAAATCGAACGGGTAAACACAAACGATGTAATGGAAATGATTACAGAAATGTTATATACGTTTGTTTACAATCATTTTCTTGATTCTATGTGCTTTGAATTAGTTGATATCATTGCACACATAACAAGCAAGAGTTGACATCATCGTGAACATGTCCCTAATAAATATTACATATGTATAGTATTTTGAACACTTTTTTTTTTTTTTTTTTGATTTTCTTTTAATATCATTGTTTTCATTACTTACTATAACAATTTTTCTCGAAAAGTACTTCCATCATCCTTGCCTTTGCGTTGACGCATTGTCGAACGATTGGTTTTTCTTGCCGTCCGTAAATCAGTTTCCCAAAAACTATTTTATAAATATACGATAAAAACGAAAAGAGATTAAAGAATTGAAAAAAAAAAGATTAAAATTTCATTAATTATTCTACATGTTGTTGCTTAATATTAGGTTGGCGAAAAAAAAATCCATTATTTTTATATGAACTTCAGGACTTTATTTAACATGCTTCCGATTGTCCGATTTGGGTCAAATATGCATCGTTTTGTTGTATGATTTGTTGCCATTTTAAAGGTAACTTCAAAATGCCTCTTTCATAGAAGTCCTGGTCTCTATCTTTGACCACGATCGTTTTCGCACAGGGTTTTCGTATGTGATCCATTTCTCATCTCCAGTCACCATCCGTTTAAGAAATGGGTCTATCTCATTCCGTTTGGCCAAGGCTTCGCAGATGGAAATTCGATCCATCAGGTTTTTTTCTGTTAATTGGTGTGGCACCCAAACATCGAGCTTCTTTTTGAATCCAGCTTTGCGTAAATGGTTTAAAACTGTTTTAAGGTCGATTTTTAGCTCCTGGGCGATGTTACGACTGCTAACATGCCGGTCAACTTCGATCATTTCTCCGATTTTATCGACATTTTCGACGAGCGGCCTACCTGTGCGAGGTGCATCTTTAACATCAAAAATTCCTGAACGGAATCTACGAAACCAAAATTGCACATAATTGGCTGTTACAGTATCGGAACCATAAACACCATTCACAATTGTAGCCGCCTGGCTTGCATTTTCGCCTTTGTCAAAGAAAAACTGTAAAATGTACCGAATTTTCTCTTTGTTCACTTCCATTTTTAACACGCTGTAACTCACAACTGAATGCACCAAACAAAAAACAACAAAAGAATTTTTTTTACTGCGAAATGTCACCTTTCCAACGAGAATAAATCTGAAATTGTTTGATCGATACTTTACGAGAAATCTACCAGTGTAGCCAACAAATAATGGATTTTTTTTTCGCCAACCTAATATAAAAATTAACAAATGAGATTCTAGTCTAAGCCTTAGGAGGTTACTGATGAAAATCATTTAAAATATCGATATGTAAATAGGAATTTTTGTCTTCAATTGTTAGCCGGAGTAGATCAATTAATACAAAAAAAAAATTATGAAAAATATAGTAAACAGATTTCAAAAGCTTAGCAGCTTCTTTAAATGAATGGAAAATATCTAAACCATGCCTCAGCAAGAGTAAAAAAATTTCGGATCATATGCTTTTTAAAACACTCTGGTAGGCCTTTATATATTACACTTGGCGAAGATTAACTATTAAGTACGCCGAAGCCCTTCGGCTTGAAATATAACTTTATATAAAAAGTAACCATAAAAATGGTCGAACTCTATTCATGTTCTAAAAGAGTCTTCCTTACCTCAGATTACATTAAAATATCTTGAATAGTGTAAAGTCTAAATTGAATACATAAATGCACAAACGTGAAGTGGAGGGTCAACTGCTTTTGAATATTGTATCTATCCCCACAAACTTAAATCTTATTAAACTTATAACTCGTATCATAAGTTGTGTAAGATGTAAAAAATTTGAAAAAACGTTTTTCAATGTCCCTGAAAAAAAATGGTTTATTTTATACAATGCGAGGAGAAAACTTTTTTCTCTTTCTTCTCCAGATTAAATTATTAAATTTCTTCATAATTTCTTATACTTTTTTATAATTTAATACTAAGATTAAGTGTGAGGAGAAGATAGAAAATATCATTCTTTAAAAGAAATAATTTTATGCACTTTTTCGTTGCGAAACAATGGAAAGATGAATTTTGGTTCTTCATAATAGAAGCAAAATAAAACCTTATAATCGGGCAAAAGCGGCCGCCATTAAATACCCTACATCGCTTTATCTGATACAGCTTTTCATTTGCTTTCTTAAAAAAATACTATACATTATATTCTGCTCCCAAATAAAAGCATGCTTTTAATATAAATCTTTATAGGAAAGGAGAGAACCTATGTGGACCAAATTTAGCAAATTTGTATTATCTGTCAAAGATTTTCCTATTCTTCTACTGCTTCTACTATAAAATACTACAAATTAGACTTTGCTGCCATATAAAGACTTGCTTCATATGAGAGTCCTTGTTTGGGATGGTATCCGGCAAACGGATTTATGGGATCCAAATTTGGTGCATTTAATTACTATGTCAAATTACCATTACGGACCAGTTTACTTCATAAAATGTCACAGACCAGATATTTTTGTCATATAAGAACTTACTTTTCATAGAAACCATTACATGGGTTTGGATCTAAGAAATAAATCTACTGGGTCCAAATTTCGTGCATTTAGTTGCTATATCAAATTATCACTGCGGATAAGTTTTCATCATAAAATGTCAGAGACCTGATCTGATCTTTTTGTCAAACAAGACTACTTTTCATAAGAACCTTTACATGTGATTGGGTCCAAAAACTGGACCTACTTGGTTCGAATTTGATGCAGTTAATTTTCATGTCAAAAAATTATTATTAGGAATCCATTTGCATTATAAAGTATTGAAAATTAATCCTTTTTACTAACTAAGAAGTAGTGCGGATGTGGTTAAAAAAATGGTCCCATCCAATCCAAATTTTTCACATTTATTTTATATATCAAAACATTTACTTTTGTCAAAAGCTATTAGAAATTGCAATTTTCTTCATATAAAGACTATTTTCAAATGTAACGTTATATGGGAAGTGATCTTAAAAATGGTCTGATCAAATCTATTTTTAAAAGTATTCGTCTTTAGATGAAATCAAGTCAAGTCAAGTATATCAAATTTCATCAAAATCAAATCAGTCAAAAATTACAAATTGAACACAAACCAAATGGACAGACATCAAGCAGACGAACCAACGGACAGACGGACAGACAAGCTTAAATCGTTTAAGACAATGATTCCGTATAAAAAAAGGTTGATTTCTCTTAAGAGCTTTTAGGTGTTACATACATCGGAACAAACTCAATATATGCTGCATTACAAATAGTGTAGGATATAAAAAGGTTACGTTTTTTTTTTTAATTAAACACTTATTTTCGCGCGCGGGCGTATTGACATATATAATTTAATCTGGTCTTTGAGGGCTAAATTTAATAAATTAGTATGCAGTTAAGTTATTTTATTTTCTTATAAAATTTTGCTGCCAGATAATCGTTGAGTACAGCATAAGAAATTTAATACGAATTTTCCTCGAATACTTACCGTTTCAAATCGGGACTTGCTGTATACGGTGCGGAGACTTCTTTGATTTTCAAAACTATTATTGCCGTAATAAAAATACAAATTACATTAACTACCGTCAGCAGGCACGATACAATTCCATTGATTAGAAATTCTGTCGGTAAATAATCGGTGTAGAGGAATGGATACGCTGACGTTGCATTATGATGTTCGCCTTTTAAGTGGGGGATTCGAGTGCCCGGATAAATTAACCAAATACATGCTAAAGCCCAGAAAAGACCCTAAATTGAAGAAATAATAAATAAAATGAAAAGTTACGGTCATTCAAGCATTTTTAATTATTATTATTATTATTATTATTATTATTATATTTTCTAGTCCAATGAAATTAATTCTTAGACTAGAGAAATTAATTGAGCACTAGCATCATAGGCTATCGGCTCCATTTTTAATTAAGATTTAAAGAAGAAACTAAAATCGAAACTAATCAACAATTCTCTAAACTCCAAGTTATTACAGAAGTTTGAGATAATAAAAAAAAGACGACATTTTAGATGAAAGAATAAAGACAAGATATAAACGAAAGTCATGGCAAAAAATTTGTAATCTTCACTCCAAAATTTTGTGGAATTATGAGTAGCTTCTTAAGTTGGGAACGTGTCGACTTTTCATTTTATTAAATCTTACATTTCTTATACTTATTACTTATTAATTACATAATATTGTATTATCATCATTTCATCAATCATTTTTGCGTTTTCAATTTTAGCTTAATCTAAAGCCTTTAATATTAAATGTTCAGATAAAATCGGAACTGTAATTGAAATGTGCTATGTGAAATAATAAATAAAATCTTCAGAAGTGAAAAGATTTGTTAGCGAGGAGGCATGGCAAAACCAAAAATCGTTTGAAAACGTTATTTAATTTCAAAAAAAATGAATTTGAAAAACAATCCTATGGTTGAATTTTTTGCTTTTTTGGAACACGTCATAGACCGAAGCAATCCAATCCATTTTGTGGTTCCGAAAACAAACCTTGAGGAAATTTTGATTGAAATTTCGATTAAATTTTTTTAAAAATATATTTTATAAACCTTGCCATTATATGTGAAACACAACATGCAATATACTGAAATATCTTCTATGTGACATCTTGCACTTGACTAGATCTCCTTGAGTTCTTGAGGTTTTCGATGCCTTAACTTGACGAATGTTTTTGTTTTGAAAATATCAAGAGTTTGTCGATTTTCAGCATAAACTCATGTCTTTTTTTTTTGCGTAACCCGACAATAAAATTCCAACGGTGAAACATCTCAATATCTTAGTGAACAATTCACATCACCAAAATGTGTATTTACACTTTCGTGAAATTTCTCGCACAACAATGCCAAAATGAAGCGCTAAATCGCTTGTCGTAATGTCCTGTTGAAAACACACGCACCTCTAATATCCACATCTTCAATTTCATGATAAAAAAAAATTGTTTATCATGTGGTTGTAGTGATCAGAATGTTTTGCGCTTTGTGTAATGAATACATTAGAATCTTCCTCGTTACTTTTACTAACAGTACTAACATTTTCGGTCCAGTGCATTTTGATTATATGTGGCTCTTAAAACACACTTGCTACAGATCTACTTTTTTCGAATGTCTTCACAACTTTGTCTATATTGTATTCGGATCAACGATTATATCGTCTTTAGTTTCTTCATATTACATGCAAAGTACCTACTGCAGAATCATCATTCTTTTAAGAAATTTTTTCTATTTTAAAATGTTTAGAGGTTATTAAGCGATCCATATTGGAAAATGGCAAATCTTACATTAAACGTTTAATGTCCTGAATGTTAACCTTGCTTTACATAGCTTACTGAAATAGGATTTTCAAATCCGGACCATGAAATGAATAACCTCCTCTATATATTTCATTTTAATAAAATTGCAAATTTTATTGATATATTGTGTTCGTTCGATATCTTCAAGATATCCATAGGAACAGATGCTTTGAATAGAAGTTCGCGAGCTGTGGCAAAAAATATCGGCATTCACAAACTATATATTAGTTTGGGGAAAAAGAAATCCATTATTTTTATATGAACTTCAGGACTTTATTTAACATGCTTCGGATTGTCCGATTTGG
>KK351013.1:1828479-1840404 GCA_000671755.1 Glossina brevipalpis
GAAATCTACCAGTGTAGCCATCTACCGAAAAAATAATGGATTTCTTTTTCCCCTAGCTAATATTTAATTTTAAAATTTCGTCCACAATTGCCAATTGGCAGACTAGATTTCTTAAAGATTCATTGATGTGTTGTAACAGCAAGTCCGAGACGAAACCTCGCAAAAGCGTTTTGATAATACTCTTTAACTTGCTTAGTTTCTTTTCAGAAAAAAAACACGAAAGTACAGATTTTGTTTTGTGGCCATCCATTAGAATTATGCTATATTTTTGTGGATATTAAAGGTTAACAAATGCTTTACGTATTCTATTCATTTCTCTACATAAGCAAGTTTCAATTCTCTACATACGCTATAGCTGTAAAGAATATTCCGAAAATTGTTGTGTAATTTCAATGTGGTTTTCTCGCTTTGATTGGCCAGTCGCTATTTAGGTTTATTGAATTAAAATTTTGATTAATTTTATCTGACAATTTTTCCAAGGGACCCTACAAGGGTGAGGGCACAACTTTAACAAGAATTAATCAATCAGCTGTTTTCCGAGACTTTCGTAATTGAATTTGTTTTTTTGATAGAAATTCATTTGAATTTCATTGAAGTTCCAGAAAAAGATTAAATATTTTGTATGAACTTTGAAAAGTATTTCTGTTTAGATTTATACAGAATTATGGAAATTTAGCGAAATTTATTTATACGAACACTAGCACTTTTAATCAATGAATTATATAAGTTGAAATTTTTCTATCTTTAGCAATTTTTATTATAAATACTTTCAAAGAAATTACAAAGAAATTAACGAGAAATTCTTATAAAATAAAAAAAAAAAAAAAAAAAAAAACATTTTTATATAATAATTTTAAATACTTACACAATTGACCACTGGAGGCAATAAAGAGGCAGAAATCGCTACACCAATCAAAGGGCCAGCTGAACCTTGTAATAATGCTACTGCCACACCGGTACCTGACGTTAAAGCCCAAAGCACTCCCATCCATAAAGAACGAGCATTACCTCTGTTGAAAGCAAAAAAAAATTATAAAAATATTTCATTTAAAATTTTCTACATTACTACTAAATAGTAATTTTATATTTCATCTTTTTCATCTTTGTTTCAAGGTTGATGTGCCTTCTTAAGCAAACAATAACAATAACAATAATAATAATAATAATAATAATAATCTTTTATATAAAAGTCGTTCCTTTGCAAAATATTCGCGCCATTACAACATCATAAATATTTCTACTAAAGAAGTTTCACTGAGTGGCTGCTTAAAGATTGTTTCTAAATCTTACAAAAAAAAAAAGAAAAAAAAAAGGTCCAAAGAACAGAAAACAAATCTGCAAAAGGTAAACTCGTCTTAAGTTCACGACCGGTAAAGGTAGAAAATAGTAAAAAAAATAAATTTTCGCTAAACATGGTAAAAACTGACAAGTAATGATGACGCTTAACGACTTTTTAAACATTTATCATCAAACATACAGGAACGCATTTACTGAATTTTATTATTAAAATTGTAAAGAAGAAGAAGAAGAAAAGCTTACCAATGCTTCAAATTAAAGATTTAAAGGAGAGTGACTCTTGACTGTTGCTAGTATATATATATATATATATATATATATGTATATTCTCTAGAGTCTCCGGTGCCTGTGTTTATGTATATATAAACGATGAAATAATAAATAGACAGAGATATATATACATATAAAACAGATAAAAAAGGAAAAAACAAACCCGTAATATTGTGTTAGTCATTTACTGTAAACACTGAACCATCCAGTAAGCGAAGTAAATAGTTACGTTTGAAAAAAGTAAAATAAAGTTCGCATACTCATGTACCTGCATAAAAAAGTTGAAATGAAGTTAAAAAAAAAAAAAAGGTTAAGAAGAATATATGTGCTATATATATGTAGCGACTGTGTGAACATCTATCTATTCATTGTGGTGATGCATTTTCATTTGATATGACACCAGATAATTCGTGCTAGTGTCATAGAAGCAAAAATATTGTTTGTCAAGGATAATAAGAAATGATTCTTTAAAATGGAATATATGCGTACGTGTGCGTCAAATGCGGATGTTTTTTTTTTTTTTTTTTTTTTGTTTTTCTCTTTTTTACATCATTACTTTTTTATTGCATCTTTTTTTTCTTTCTTTTCCACGTACGTATAATGCTGTACGTTAGTGCATAAAATATGCGAGCATACTTTTGTACTTTTCTTATTATACCCTACGCCCTTTTGTCTTTTTCTCAAAGTACATATATTAGATTGGGGAAAAGGTAACATTTCGAATTGGAAAATAATGGTTTACCTTTTCCCCAACCTAATATTAAGATTGGATGAAAGGATGATTGCGCTTCCAGAACATCTTGATATGAATCATTGTTTGTTTTAATAATCGATCAAGAAACATTTTCTGAAACGGATCAAGATTTTCTCTTCTTCTGTCCGTTTCATGCCTTCCCTTGTATTATATTTTTGTTCTGAACCTAAACAATTCGTAATTTTCGAGATATTAGGTTGGGGAAATGGTAATCCATTTAATCTTATAAGAACTTCAGGACTTTATTTAACATTTCGAATTGGAAAATAATGGATTACCTTTTCCCCAAACTAATATTTAAAACAAATTTTAAATATTGACATATATTTTGAATCAAAGTCAAACCCAATTGGAAATAGATTCTAGCACTTACGGTATAAATGAATTATTTTGAGGAACTACTTGTACGAAAATGATTCTCAGTTTTAATATTTAAACAAAAGTCAATGAGAAATATGGTTGGATTGCTAAACTACTCTGGAAAATTTGAATAGAGTGGGGGAGCACTTTTTCAATCACGACACACACACATTCGAAAAATAAGCCTCTATATATGGCAACAAAATCAAATCTTTTAGTCTTTTGTGTAGAAAACTGGTCCAAAATACTATTTTTACATAGATATTACCTGCGTTAGGTCTGGACTACATTTGTGATGGTTTTTCAGAATTCTTGTCTTATTAAATTTAGATTTCTCTTATGAAAAGTGAACTTTTTTCAGGCAACAAAGATTGATTTGGTAGTAAAATATAAATTTAAGTATTTTACGGCGAAAATAAGTACAGAATTGTAGAATCATTTAAAATGCTTTAGGGCATTTAATTGTCGAGCTTGAGCGGCAATAAAGTTTTGAATTGTTTCTCTCTATACTTTTATGGTAATTGTTATTGTTATTGTACTTGTTTACTTCATGCGAGTTTGACGCTGAATGCTGGGAATGAATTTATAAAATGTCACTTTAACGCAAAAAACATAAAAAACTTATTATATTTGGTTTGATTTGAATTTTTTTTTTTTTTTTTTTTTTTGTAATATCCTCTCCCTAACTTTTGTATGTATACATGTCAAAATAAATGTTAATGATAAACAGCTTTCCCTATAAAACCGCGATGTAATTTACATCTTTCACGGATGATGAGCCAAAAAGAAGAAAATTTATTGCATGTGTTTTAAGTTTAATTCTATATTAACTTTCCTTATTAAGCCAAATAGAAACATTATAATAGGGCATTGACGGCTATTAAATGCCCTACATTACTATGCTAAATTCAATACTTTATTTATTTTCATAATAAAATAGCAAAAATTATACCTTGTTTCCATATCAAAGCATAGCATTCATGATTGTCCTTATATCGGAAGGGGTACAAAAAATTAGCTGAGATGGTTCAAACTTTAGCAAAATTAACATTCGTATCGAAGGTGTTCATATATTTCGCCTGCTTTTATTATTACATACTAAAAATGAGGACGTTGCCGTATAATGCTTCACTTTTGTTGAGTGTCATTATATGTGATAGTGTGGTCCAAAAATAGATCTACAAGCAAGGCTGTCATTGACCACCTTCTTCTACTTCTGCCAAAAACTTGGAAACTTAGACTTTATTGTCATGCATATACTCATTTTTCATGGCAACTCTCTTATGAGGTAATTCCTAAAACCTAAATGGATCTACATGGTCCATATTCGATGCAATTAATTTTTACGTCAAATTGCTATTATAAACCAATGTTTATTATTTCTCATACTTTTTTAGTCATATAAAGACTTGCTTTCCATGAGATTCCTTATATGAGTTGTGAAACAGAAAATAGATCTATATGGTCCATTTGCTCAGGGAATTCATTTGCATCAATAATTATTAAAAATCAAAAATTTTTGTAATATACAAAATTTGCTTTTCTTGAGAACTCCAAAAAATAGATCTACTTGGTCCAAACTTAGCATAGTCAATTTTTATATCAGATTACTATTAAAGATTTATTTGTATCATAAAATAAACATGAGATTCCTTATATGAGATGTGAAACAGAAAATAGATCTATATGGTCCACTTACTCAGGGAATTCATTTGCATCATAAATTATTAAAAATCAAAAATTTTTGTAATATAAAAGTTTGCTTTTCTTGAGAATTCCAAAAAATTGATCTACTTGGTCCAAACTTAGCACAGTCAATTTTTATATCAGATTACTATTAAAGACTTATTTGTATCATAAAATAAACATAAGATTCCTTATATGAGATGTGAAACAGAAAATAGATCTATATGGTCCACTTGCTCAGAGAACTCATTTGCATCATAAATTATTAAAAATCAAAAAGTTTTGTAATATAAAAGTTTGCTTTTCTTGAAAACTCCAAAAAATAGATCTACTTGGTCCAAACTTAGCACAGCCAATTTTTATATCAGAATACTATTAAAGACTCATTTGTATCATAATATAAACAAACATTAAGCCTTTTTATCATACGAAGGCTTACGTCTCGTAGGATCGGTTATATGGGTGGTGTTTCAACGCATAGTCCCATCCGATCCAAATTTATCTCAATTTATTTTAAATATCAAAATACCAGTTTTTGTCGATAAATATTACAAATTGCAATTTTCGTCATAAAAAAAAATCTTGAGAATATTATGATCCAATCTATTTCTAAATGGGTGCTTCTTCGGGACAAAGTAGGTTAGTACACTAAATCCTCAGAACTTATGCTTTGTATATCGAATGTAAAAAGACATAGACAGGCATCAACCGGATGGACAGAAAAGATTATGTCGATTTAGTAAATGATTCTAAATCGATCGATATAATAAAAGGAGTCTATCTTCTCTTCTCCTTCTCAGTTATTTGCTATCTGCATTGCCAAAAACTTAATATGCCCTCTACAACAAGTAGTGTACGATATAAATATAGTCCTATGACATATATAAAGGCAACGAGACAAAGAAAAAATGGATATTAATTAAAAGTGGAAATTATTAGAACTGAAGAAGAAGTGTATTACTTGATACACGGCATTAACACGCATATTATCGTTAGGAACAGTTCATAAGTACCCTTGACTCTGCATACTAGGCCTTAATTATATATCAGAAAGCAACAAGTGCCGCCCTCGCAGGTTATTTATATTTGCAATAAGGTCTCTTTTTGAAAGAAGATGATCAGGTTTTCGTTCAAGAGAATTTTTGAATCTAAAACGCAACGAAACGTAGAAATTTGTTTTCGAAAACAAAAAATAATTAAAAAACTAATACTTAGCATACGCTTTCAATTTTTGACCATCACACTGTGATACATAAAAAAATTTACTACTAATTGCGAACGCACTTTTAGACCGATGTTAGTAAAAATTGTATGACTTTATTTAGCTATAAATTATTTATTCGATTAATAAGTATTTTACTCATAAGTAGTTAACTTCAATATCAATATATTTCTTTCAAGAGCGCCCACCCTTGGATTTAATCACGTTTGCGTTAATAAAATCTGTCTGTGTTTCGTTGACATCTTTTGATGTTATGTCTGTTCACGATAATTACATTTATGTGCATTCGATTGCGTTGAAAGGGAAAAGCAGTTGAAAAATATGATATGAGTTTGGTTTTCTCTTCGATGTCTGCCTTTCAAAAGTATATTTCAAAGCAAATGAATGTAACTATGAAAAGTAAATTATTTTTTCAATATTTTTTTTATCAATGAGTGAGTACTTATTCTTTGTCAGTATTTCCAACTTGAAACCATTGCCCTTTTCATAATACAATCAAGTCTCCTATAACGTGGTTAATGTGCACTCGCTTGTATGGAAACCAGGTTATATGAAACACAGAAATAATTCAAATCAGGTGAAGTGTTCTACGAAAAACGCGTTATATGAAAACACAAAGTTAGGTTAATTTATGTCGTCTTGTACGGGAACTATTGCCACAATATATGAAAATCGCTTTATTTAATAATTAACTCGTAATTAATATAAATGAAAAAAATTCGTAGCGAATTTTATAGAATCTCTGATATAAATTAATTGTACAATAAATCAAAACCTAAACTATCAATCTTAGAATAAATTAAAACCAAGCAATACTTTATCGTGTGTTCGTCTCGACGGAAGCTTACCGATAACTGGAATTGTGAATATTCTGCCAACCCCAACAACAAAAATTGAACTGCAGCTTAATGGGTGCATTATTTTATGGCCGACGCTTTGCATGATCCGCTAGTTTAAGCTATTGAGTAAGCTAAATCCGGTACGAGTGAAGGTGCAGGTCTTTAGTCAAGATTGCCTGTAGGGAAACTTAGGGCTTCCGTGAAATTTGAAGTTTGTTGAGAACGATACTGAATTTATATTTTCGAATTTTTGGGTAGCGACACTCTCGTGCAGAAATGTTTGCAAGAGATCGACCATTACTTCGACAAAAAGGAGACTTATTGTCTACAATCGAAACGGATTCTTCAATTTTTTTATACCCCTCTTCGAATTGTTGACACATTAGATACACTTTCCCGACCGAAAGTTTTGCAAAATTACAATTACAACGCGTTCTTTTTTTTTGTGTAACGCTTCATTTTTAATAATCAGAACAATCATAAGTGACAGCTGTCAAATTCCAGAGTTGCCTGTTGCATAGCAAAAAAGAACACAAAATTTAAATAGTGCACTCATATTGCGACACTTTTTATAAATAAATTTTTCAAATTTGTTGTCGTACGAGAAACTCGTTTTAAAGCGAAGCATTAGAGAAAAGGTGGCCCGATTTTCGCTTCCCATGATATTGAATTTGTGTTAAACAAATTAAAACAAAACATTATCACAGGCTTAACTGTGTACGGAACAGCGAAGCAAAATGCTCTGCTGGACGCATGAACCTTATCTTATAAATGCCTTTATGTTCATTCATAAAATACACAAACATAAGCTTTCGTAATTTTATAATTGTATTGAAGAATACTGAGTGAGGTGTGTGTGTGTGTGTGTGATAAAGAGCCAACTGGTGAAAATACTATTACAAGGTAACCGATATCTTTTACCTGAGGATTCTTACCTTTCTTTACATACTACGTGCTTATGATGAAAAAAAGTTTACGCGTTTTATTTTTGTCCTATTTTCTTATATCAATGAAGTAGGAATGGAATACGAAGAAATACAAAAAATAGAGAAGACAAAAAAGTGCTGGCAACGAAGTTTCGAAAATGTCGCGCATACATTCGAACTCTTCAAGTACGCACATATATCTTTAACTTATGAAACTACTACTACTACTACTACTACTACTATTTGGTCGGCCAAATGTCACATCGAAGTGGTAGGCTGGACTTGTGTAACGTGTACGAATTCGAAACAAATAAGAAAATTATATGCGATATAAAGCGAACCTCCTCAAATCAATCAAAAACATGGGATTTTCATTAGATATTTTATGATTTTTGCACTTAGGTTTCGAGAGATCGGAACTATTTTTACAAGGACGGCCATAGCAGATATTTTAGGCGAACAGCATCTATTTTGAAGATTGATTAATACAAAATCTATTTTAGCTTTCTATAAAAAGAGACTTGTATCAACAAATACCAGAGAAATTAGCCATACAGGTAGACAGAAGGATGGGTAGACAGGTAGGTTTAGATCGATCAGAATGCTAACATAGTTGGATATATATCAATTGTATATGTTACAGTTCTAATCAAGAAAAGAATTCGTGTATCTCGTGTTCCTATAATGAGGGAATGAATATTGAATCGTTCAGCTGCAATCGAATATAATTTAAATATATCATCCAGGTAAACTCTGTAATAGGGTAAAAAAATATACGAATTTACTCTTTACTATATATTTTTACTATACATCTCTTATTACTCGAATTTTCATAAAACATAACTGAAGTCACGAAAATTGCATAAAAATATAGAAAAATTGTGTGTGTTGAAATAATATCGAAATTTAAGTTACAATCTCAGGTTGTATATAGGAAATATCAGAGCTAGAGTTATTCTAAAGAAAAAAAAAAAATTCTCATATTTTTTGTTTTGCTTACAAACCTGCCTCGCATTTCTTCGGTAGGCCAATCACCAGCACCCCAAGGCATTTCTGTAGTACCCAAAATCAAACCAAAAATGAATCCAAATAAGCAGGATAGAAACATACCCACAGCTAGGGAAATAAATCCAACACGCTGCAAGAAAAATAAATATGAATAAAAAACAAAAAAAAAAGGGAGGGGGAAAATTAAAATATGCGAACAAAATTTTTTTTTCAAATTAAATTTAGTTATTGAATAATTTAATTACAATTAAAATATTTCCAAAAATTGTGCGATTTAAGTCCATGAATATGAAAAAAAAAAAATAAATAAATAAATAAAATAAAAATATTTATATACAGAGAATGAATTAAATTAAATTAAATTGAAATTCAAGTGTACAAATAAAGCTTAATATAATTTAATAACATTGACAAGATTACGATACATAAGTTGTATGAATTACATAAAGTCTACATATATATAACCTCGCGGTGAAAATCACGTAAATAATTTTAATTATAAATCTATCGAGAAACATTTCATTTATTAATTAATGTTGAAATTATGTCCGATTTGTTTAGTCTTTCAATGTCACATTTTTATCCACAGTATTCTTAGGACACACACACACACACAATTTAAAGTTCAAAATAGTTTGGTAGGATGTTGTGTATAAATGATTTGATCCATATAGTCGAGGATAATTTTCTTATTTGTTCGCCCTTGTAGGTGTGATAGATTAGACTTAAATTTAAAATTTGCTACTGATCAAAGGAGTTTCTCTCTCAAGCTTCCTTCCAGATATTAGAAATCTTTTACCAAAATATCCTCTATCCTAACTTATCTGAGTGATGGTATACGTAAAAATTTGCAAATAATTTCTACAGATGATCATGGAGCATCACAAAATGTAATTTTCTTTTAATGTTTAGATGTTGATGAGTATAAAACATTCGAATAAAGTCTAATATAATTGTCTTTTTTTTTCATATTTTCAAAAATTTTTGCTTTTTTTATTGTTATTAAACACACCATTGAAGGTGAGGGGTATATTCAATTTGTCATTTTGTTTGTTAAACCCAGAAGGAAAGTTCAGGGAAGCGATAAATTTTGTAAATATATACTCGATCAGCATCAAATTTAGAATCGATTTAAGCATGACTCTTTGTCCGTCCGTCTGTCCGTCCATTTATGTGAATATTATCCCGTCCCACAAAAATGAAGATATCAGCTTCAAATTTGACAGCAATATTGGAAGTTCTTCCAGAGAGCTTGGTACTGAAAACAGTATAAATCGGTTCCAAGTCACGCCTACAGAATAAAATAAATTGAAAACTTATTTTTATCTTATCTTAGATTATACAATAAATATTTCCATGATATTCAATAAAAATAGAAAAAATCTGCGATGTCCACCTATTAAAATTTTGATTTTCTTTCGAATTTTTTTTAAATCTAAAGGTGTTGGGTATAAAAGATTCGGCATAGCCGAGTATAATTTTCTTACTAGTTTGTTTTTTCTTCTTTTTTATTGTTATTATTATTAATCTGATATAATATATGCATGAGACTTCAAATTTATTCAAAATTCAAACATATGCCTTCGATTAGTGTTTCAAATTTAAAATATGAAGAGTTTTTCAAGAGTAAAAACGATATAGTTTTTATTAAATTAATTCATATCAAATTAAGACTATTTATCATTCAATCTAATGAACTGAAAATATTTAAATTCTCGATTTTATAATAAAAAAAATTTTTAAAAAAATAAAAAAAAATTTTTAAAAAAAAAAATTTTTAAAAAAATAAAAATTTTTTTTTCTTTATTTTTTAAATTAAAATTTTTAAAAAAATAAAAATTTTTTTTTCTTTCTAAAATTACTAAAAGAGCTTGATATTAATGTTGTAAAATAATCTACTACCACTACCACCGCTAATTCTTAAACGATGCTCAAGTGTAAGAGGTATAAAGAAAATGTTTTCGTCCAACATATATCGTAATGTGACATATGAAGTTATCTTTAGAATTAAGCAGAAAAACTAAAAATTCCCGCTATTGACGTTTACTGGGCAGAAAAAAAACTTGACATTTTCACGTGACCAAAAAAATATCTGGTGCTAACATAGAAACCCTATGTTTATTACATTCAAGGTTATGTTGTTGGCAGATAATCAAACTTATGATATTAAATTTCATATTTGACAATGTCAGGAAAAAAACTTCAAGAAAGGCCATCATTTGTCAAAGGGAGGCAGCTTATTTGTACTTTTAATAAGCCAGTTAAATGGATGCAAAGATTTCGACTCACAGAAGCTTAGACTGTATATACTATTGAGATCAACAAATAAGAAACATTTGTTTATAAAATAAAAAAAAAACTTTTATTTATTTTACAAAATCAATTTCATTGCTTTCCTTTCCTTGCCTTCATAACACTCAAATACTCTTTCTTAAATTCATAATGCAATAAGAGGGGAAAACTGTCAAACTGACTTTAATTTTTAAACGACATTCCCGCATATTTTTCAGCCTTGATGAACCTTTTTCATAATATTTATCTATTTATTTTAAATTGATTTAAAAAGCAAACTCTAACTAGAAGAAACTTCAAAATTAATCAAAACTTAAACTTTAAAATAAAACTATTATAAACGTAGAGATACAAAATAATACTAATAATGATACTTATAATAAATACCAATACAAGAAAATTATATCCAATTCAAGCTTCTTGTGCGTATTGAAGTATTTATCCAGCATGACATAAACAGTTCATTATATATTACAATTTTCAATTGTATCTACAGAATTGATAAACTAATCAAAGCGATAATAATTCCCACTATAAAACTTAACCACTTAGCAGCAGACTACACCAGCTAAGCAGTAGAGAATTAGTGCGGCAAAGAAATAATATCAAGTTCATATAGTGTCTTGAAAACCGATTCGGAACATTGAGACCGACAAGCTTTTATGGGTAAGAAGAGGGAACCCATTCCCGAAGCAATTTAACCATAAAAACTAACCTAATCACTTCCCGTCTCCTAATCAGTGATGGTAACCCTATTACGTTAAGTCTGTTGTCTTATGGCGGAAGAATTCTAATGGGATGCCATAGTAGAGATCGGCTAAAACAGAAGAGAAGGAGAAGAATATTTCTCTGAACAGATTCCATTCGATCAATGTGAAATTGGTAATACGGTGCCTAAACAACGACAAAATATTTCAAAATCGGACGAAGAAGGGTTGTACATAGACTTTTACAAATATAAGCTTCATTAAGTTCTTTGATCCATTTCTTAATAAAACCAAGGGCTGTGTATAGACTTTTACAGATATACGGATCATTAAGTTCTTTGGCCCATTTCTTAATAAAACCAAGGGCTGTGTATAGACTTTTACAGATATAAGGTTCATTAAGTTCTTTGGCCCATTTCTTAATAAAACCAAGGGCTGTATATAGACTTTTACAGATATAAGGTTCATTAAGTTCTTTGGCCCATTTCTTAATAAAACCAAGGGCTGTATATAGAATTTTACAGATATACGATTCATTAAGTTCTTTGGCCCATTTCTTAATAAA
>KK351013.1:1841300-1857949 GCA_000671755.1 Glossina brevipalpis
CCCCTCTTCTGCCCCCCTCCCCCCTCTTTCCCATCTAGAACTAAAAGAAAATATTCACTTTTCATTAAGAGACGGCCTGTAGCAAAAAAAAATATGAGATTTGAATGTGCCCAACCGCTGACCTAAGAAATTGAGCAAAAATGAATGAAATGATGAGTTTTGTAAAACGTGACAAATACGAAAAGGGATACTCATTTATATCTTTGCAAATACATATATAAAGAATATAGTCAATGTAGAGAGAGAGAGAGAGAAAGAGAGAGAGAGAGAGAGAGAGAGAGAGATAAGGAGAGAGAGAAAGAGAGAGAGAGAGAGAAGGAGAGAAAGAGAGGGAGAGAGAGTGAGAGTGAGAGAGAGAGAGAGAGTGAGAGTGAGAGAGAGAGAGAGACCGTAATTTCGCTTTTGTTTTATTTTCTTTTTTATAATTTTTTAAAAATGACTTTTCATTTATATTTAAGTTTAAGTAAAATGATTTAATATCAATTTTGTTTATTCCATTTTTTTTTTTTTTGAAAAACAAAATGCTACCGCAACATGCAATTAAAATAAACAGTCCCAAAGTCCCAAAAGACATTAATATGTTTTTTTCTTTGTGAAATGAAATTTTTCGTAAATAACACTTTTTTTCATTTCAAAAGTATAAAAATATTCAAAAGCTTTTGGTTGGTTGAAAACAAGAAAACTTGATATATACCTGAGTTTTCCGAATTATAATAAATGATTCCGGAATTTAAGCTTGAAATGATTTAGTTATAGAACATCTTTATAACGTTTCACTTGATGGCATAAAAACAAATGCATGCAGCAGATAAACATTAGAAAAATCCACATTTATTAATGACAATCTTTTTATGTATATACGTATGTATGTACGTATGTATGTACGTATGTAAAAAAACGCTTTAGAGAGCCCTTCTAAAAACATAATTCATAACTCATAACGCACAGATGTGTGCATAATTTATGTCTGCTGATGTAGTTAAAAGTTTATTGAACTCGCTTCTTTCATTCCCTTTTTTTTCTTTTTTTTTTTAAATTTTTTTTTTACTTTTTTTTTAAATTTTTTTTCTTTTTTTTTTACTTTTTTTTACTTTTTTTTATTTCTTATTTTTTTTTTTTTGCTAGTCTTAATAAAAGCACAGGAAACTTAATTTTTATTTATACACATGCATAGTATTATGCCAGCATATTGCTGCACAGATATGTGTTATAAAGTTTGAATTTTTTTTTTTTTTTTTTTTTTTTTTTTTTTTTTTTTTATGCACTTTAAGAAGTTCTCGTACTTTCTTCTATTGCCACAAAGTTATAAAACTCTCATGCAATATGTTTTTAACATCACTTAACAACAGAAACATGTCTTGGTTTTTTAATAACTTCTTTGGTTCAATTACAATTCAAGTGTGAATCATCGATCGACTCTCTTGCCATACGTGCCCATAACACTGGCAGAGTAATATTTCAAAAAAAAAAAAAAAAAGAAAAAAAAGCGAAACGCCTATAATAAATAATATCTTGAGTAACATATGTTATGGTATCGTATTGTCTTGTGTTATACCAGAATAAATACACTTTTTATATAAATAATAAGGATTTTGGAAAAAAAAAAATGTGTTGCCTGTGAGAGTTTACTTTAAAAAGTAATGCCATCGCAGATTTTTCCAAAAAAAAAATTTGTTTTTTTTTTCTTTATAAATATTTTATAGATTCTTTCAAGCTTTTAGAATATATAAGAAAAACTTCATTAGTTCGATTAAATTTTTTGAAAGACTTTTCGAGATTTTCCATATGAATTCTAAAATCCCTGTTGGAAAGTTACAACTTAATCTCTTGCTTCTTGCTTTCTAAAATCTCTTTAATGCTTCACTAGATATCTCGAAAGAAGTTTCAAGATATATTTAAAGCATTTCTAAACAAAAATATATTAATACAGCTTCATCGAAACGATCATTAAATGGATTGAAGGCTGAAAGCAATTCGTGCGAAATCGAGTGCTTCTACGAAGAGATAAAAAGTTTCGTTAGGGGTTTTTGGAGTTGATTATAAATTCGGCTATAGAGCTACACATTGTCTTTGCCTTTTCTTTGTCAATTCGGTTCGCGATACCGTCTTTAACAGATGCAGCAAAAGAAGTATTTTTGAACATTATATCTTCAGGGAAAGAAAATGACGACAAGTATTTGAACATGGAAGAGCAGTTTTAAGACCTTGGGCTTGCAGACTAACGGAAAAAAAGATCATTATAACTGAATATAATGTGTCTAGAGCACATATCAAAACTTTAAGGGCGTTTTTCCCGAAACACGTTTTTTATAAATGAAATTCAGTATAATTTCAATAATTTTTAATTTTTTTTCTACCGAATCTTTTTAAAATATATTTATTATTATTATTAACAATACCAAGCAACGCTATTTCTTCCTTCAATGGTGTCAATATCGAACGTTTGCCAGTTCCCGAGGACTTTGGGTATGAAATTAAAGTCACTTATCCGTTTTATTAAACGCGGGTTTGCTGGCTAATTATCTATTGAACTAAGCAGCGGCCTTTCCTCTTTTAATACTTAAAGATATCTGTAAACTATAGATAGTCAGTCTCGTTCACAATAATATTTTAAACCGATCTGGTTATTTCCATCAGTTCACCCGTCTCTAAGGGTCGATATACAAATGAAGGTATTTTTTCTGACAAATGAGGATTAGAGGCGCACGTTCAAAAAAAAGGTTTAACTTACAATCTATAGCAAATTTTGGTTCAAACTTATAATTTCCTAAAACGATCTAAACATTCGATGTGGAAAGAGTGACGGAATCAAACCACGTAAATGGCCTCAATAAGGCAAAAAGATTATTTTACAACAAATATTTTCGAAAACTATTTAAAAAATCGCAATGAAAACATGCGTTCAAAATTTCTTGCTAAGAAAGATTCAAAGATTTAAAAAAAAAAAGTAAACAAGAAAACAGGAATAAAAATTTCGTAATTGTATACGATGTTCGACACTTATCTGCATATGAAAATTTCGAAATTTACTCACCATTAATTCACGATCTGATATAATGGCACCGAAAGTTATAGACATAACTGGACCCATTAATGGTGACACTAACATGGCTGCAGTTATATTAGGAGCATTATTTTCTACTAAACCTAAGGCGGCTAGAGAACTGAAAAAAATTGTTTTTATTATTAAAATGCTTAAGAAACATTTCAATTCGGCTTATCGATAAACGAGTCAATTTTTTTTTATAACAAAACTGCAAATTTTGCACAAAGAAAGAAATTTATTTTAATATAATTTACTATCAGAAGAAATTAAGAATTGCTTTCTTTAGGAAACTAAATGTTGTCTTTTTTTAGTGTATGTTTACATAACGTACTTACTCTGCAGTTACGATAAGTAAAATATAATCGAAAGATAATGAGCCACCCGCCCGTACACCGTCAACAACTTGTTTAACGGTTAATTTTGATTTTATTGAGTCCACAAAGCTATTCCATCTAGAAAGTTCTTCTTCGCGGTCTACTGATTCACTATAAAAGGAGAAATAATTTTCTTTTTTTTTTATTTTCTCATTGATACCAAAAACAACTTAAAGAAAATAAGAAATTAAAGTTGATTTAATTAATACAAGAAACTGTGAACTGTGTTCTGGTAAAACGATCATCACAACTGATCACAAATTTAATCTGCTTTTATCGCTTTAATTAATAGCGTAAGTTGTCTCACAATTTCATGTTAGTGCATCCTTGCAAAGTATAATAATACATCAAGAAAAAAGTTCGTAGCGTTTTTAAATTAAAAAAAAAACTTTATTTCGTCAAATGTCATTTTAGTCGATATAATTTGGCTTTTTGCCAATTTTCTCGTAAAATCACTAGTACATCTTTAAAAGAAGTTCCGGGAATAGGGAACTGTATTAAGTAATTTTTATAGAGTTTTACTGAAGCTATGCTTGTACTATTATAAGCCTTCAGCATTGAACGAAATACATGGTGAAGGCACGGAGCAAAGTTCGGCATATACGGTAAACATATCAAAGCTTCCACTCCCAACATTCCCAATTTTTGTTAAGTCATTAAAAATTGTGCGAACTAGCATTCCCGTAATGGAAGTTGACTTCCTTCCCACTGATCAATTTATCTCCATCCTTTTCGCGCTTTAATCACATTAACTGATGAGAGCAGAGAGTGGAATCACCACCCACATTTGGCTGATTTCTGGCCGCTCGCAGCCTAGTGTCAATTTGCAATTTGCGTTTGTCCAGCGTCATCTACAACAGGTAACCTGCCTTTCATCTCATGTCATCTATATATGTATCTTCAAAAAGAGCTCAAATTCATTTCGTCCATTTGATTATTCAAGAGCATACACACTCCACACGAGGCCTGGTTCATATAATGAATGTCTCAATAAGACTACACACTATTTCATTTAAAAATAAAATATATTTGTATTGATGAAGTTTTTCATCAAAATTCGCTGCGTAGTGCTTCTGAAATTTTAAGTTGTTAAAAACGATGGTAAATTAATGTTTTCGGGCTTACGACGGCACTTTCGTTTACAATAGCAATTTCGATCCAGTTTTTTCAAATTTTTTAACTGCTCTTCGAATTATTGAGACATTAGGTGCATTTTCTCAGTTCTGAATTCCGCGAACTTTGCGAGTGGTCGCAGTGTAACTTTCCCTATTTTTTGCTATAGTTTTCTACAATTAGAAACGAGTTCTTTTTCGTTTTTGTAGAGCTCCATTTTTAATAATCGGAACATGCGTAGGTCATAGATGTCAAATTTCAGAGTTGCCACTTACATCAAAGAAACGACACAAAATTTAGACAAAACACTCTTCTTGAGACAACATTTATTAAGAGTTATCAACATTATGCCGTTTCCAAGCCATCTATTAGACATAACGCTACGAACTTTTTTCCTGTACTGATTATTACGTTATTGAAAGAAAGCCAAAGCAAGCTATTGGCCGACATAAAAAAAAAAGAAGACTTTATACAAACAAACTTCAATAATGATAAGTATTTTATGCAAACTTCCACGCTTAAGTATACAGCAAACAATGCACATCTAATTATTATACACGACGTACAAACGCTTGAACTTAATCGCTATGAATTGTATATAAATTGAAAAGATTTAGAAAAAGAACAAATGTAATTCAAAAATGTTCTTTTTTTATATATATATATATATATATATATATATAACCACAAGAGTTATTTAAAAGTTTTGACAGTTTATGCTTTTTATAAAGAAAAAAAAAAAGTAGTTTTTATTATTAAATTACTTACGTAACTTCATCGGCAACATTGATTGTTAAAGAATCATAACTAACGCTGCAGGGTAGAACACTGAAAATAAATTTGATTATTTTTTTTTTTTTTTTTTTTTTTTTTTTTTTCATTAAATAGAAAACAAATGTTTTCCCTTTCAGGTGTCTTTACTTAGATACCCACCCATTGATTCAAACAGTGCTTTTTTTGTTTTATTAACAAGATCGACAGAAAACTAATTATATCTGATGATAAAAATGACAAATATTTATAAAAGTGTCATGTTAAGGTTATAAATTAGATTTTGAATTTATTTATTATTCTTATTAAACAAATATTTGTAATACATACTATCGAGACCTTATAAAGTATTGTAAGAACTAAAATCATTCCTCTATTTGATGTCATACATAGCTAAGCGTTAAGCTAACTATAATAGCCTTAGGTTAAGGTTAACTGCCTTTTGACGGACAGTAACAGATTCTTATTCAAAGATAATTTGAAATAAGAATTGAGTCGATATCGACAACACCGATCTGGAGGGAATTCAATTTTCCGGTAAAGGGAAAAAGGCTTTTTCAAATGACACTGATCGAGTGCGGAAATGCGCGGACACCGCAAGAGAAATGGTGTAAAAAAAAACTATAAGAACAATATAAAATAAATAAAATTAAGGAACGATTAAGGTTTCGAGATTAGATTTTCCGGCGAAGGCAAAAAGGCATCCTGTGTAAAGGATGGACTAGATATTTCGGAATGATATCTAACAAGAGTTAAAGTTAATGTGAGAATAATATGGTTGAGATGAAAATAAGTTTTTCTTATGTGATTAAGAAATAATATATAAAAATAAAAGAAAATAATTGTTAAACCTGGGAAAACATAAATGAAAGCCTTAAGGGTGAATTTATTGGGTGACACATTAAAAGGAAAGTCTCCGTTTAATAGGAGACAAAACTAACCGGAGGGCTCACGTAAGATCGGAAGTATCTAAACGGTAGCTACAACAACTTATACTATGATGATCCCAGGAACAAATAAATGTCTTGGGAAGGAACCTATGAAAGGTCGGAGAGTCCGCAGTAGAATTCATTCCTTTCAAAATATTTGCTCAAAACTAATATTTCAGAATCGATTGAAATATAAACTGATTTGTTGTGCATTTTTTTTATTAAAAATAAATTATTAACTAAAAATTTACTTTCAATTTATTCTTATCTTATTATGCCATAAAAACTGTACATAGATCCATTAAGCAAAAAACGGATCTTTTCCGATTCTCTGCCAAAATAAATTGAAAATAGTAAAGCTTTCAATTTGGGAATTCAGGTAGTTTCTTAAGAGATTTATTAAACTAGAAAGCCAGTTGTAGATATCAGACCAAGAATGCCTTTATAATTGTACGAAATAAAGGTTAAGTAAAGCGGGGCAAGCAAGTAAAGTCTTTATTATGAGCAATTGACTACAAAGCGCTTCCGAAAAAAAATATTTACGATACGATATACGATCAAAAACTCAAAAAAGTGAATTTTCTTTTACTCTTTCCATTAAATGGCGTTCATCGGTCATGAGTTAGGTATTAAAAGACGCAAGTGGAAATAATCCTTTCTTATAATGAATACAAATCGTCCCAAATTGTTTGGCACTTACCTGACACTGGAATGTAATTTGGTGCCAATACCAAGTTCGGTTAAACAATGTAAAGTTGTCTCGCAAGGATCTCCTGATTGCAAAGGAAATACAACCTGATGAAAGTAACCCCTTTTGCTAGTCGTCCACGTAACATGTTCAATTTCTAGTTTAGACAAAAGTTCTTCGAGAACCTGGGAAATCATAAAATACCAAAAACATAAATATCCGATAAAAATGCGAGCGAAAAAATAAATTTATATTTTCTAAGAAGAAAAATAAAGTCTCGATATAAACTGAAGCTCAAACCTGAAGTATGGCTTCAATATGCTTATGCTTAACGCAGCGAGTATATTAATTAAATTTACTTGTAAGGCAGAGAATAACACATCGATGCATTCTCGCAACTTTTATCAATTAAACTAAATACATCATACCTTCTCCAAAGGCACAACCGCATAATCTTTAGTATCTAAAATTTGTTGCGGAAGATTACGAGCACCTACGCCACCAGCAAGACCGCGACCGGCACCACGTCCCAAACCGCCGCCTCTTCGATATTTCGGTGCATGTTTGTCACGTAATTCGACCTCTAATCGTAGTATAGCTTTATTGTTTTCGGGAAGATTGATGTTTAGATTATTTCCATTTCTCCCTGCAGTTGTGCCAGATGTACTTGCCATTTTATGGTTGGTTGCAGATGGTAGTAACTCATGATTGCTACCTAGAAAGAAAAAAAGGATACGAGAAAAAAATTCGGAACAATTTTACTATACTTTGATAGAAATCATTAGTGAAAAATTAAAACATTTTAACTGAGTTAATTATGTATGTGCTGTAGAGACGAAGCAATTCTTTTAATTGTAAAATTGAATAGAACTATTTTTACTATTCAACCCGTAACCCTAAGATATATTTTTTACCAACTTGTACATCAACCTATTGAGCTTGAGCTCTTGTAGCTCCGGGATTCGATATTTAGGTCTGCTTTCAAGCCAAAAAAAACGAATGAATTGTCGTACAGGCGGACCTGTGTTAATCAAGAATCCTTATGCTTTAAGTCTCTGGTATTGTAAGGGACAAAACAAATCTAAGTCACTCCCAACGCCTCTCCCTCATCAATAAGTATAAAGATTTAATTTAAAATTTTATGGTTTTACGTCGCGAAAGAACAGAACAAAATTATAAAACTGGAATTTCGTATCTCGAGGCTTGAAGACATATAAGGACCACACAGTTTTTCCACATCATTAAGAATTTTAAGCATTTTACCTAATTTTTGTATTTCACTTTTAATTTTATTTGAGTTTTATATTTCATAGCACTTTTGGAACACAGTACATTAAAATTTTCGAAATTTATTCAACACCCAGAGAAACTTAAAATGAACCCTTCTTTTATTATAGCGAATCATTTTCTGAATCTATTTAAGTTTGTCTGTCTATCTGGCAATGCATTTTTATAGTCAATCTACCGCTTAGAACTTTTGAAGTATTGTAACTTATATGCTTAGGTTCAAGTATGAAACGGTAGCGAAAATGGATTAAATTGGACCTTCCTAATCACACGACCATCCCGTTCTAAAGCTTAATTTAAAAAAGTCTCTATATGCAAAAAAAAAAAAAACAATTGCAAATTTCAATGGAAATTGATATTAGTGGAAAACAATACTTTACCGTATAAAGTAAATATGAAAAGTTTCGATCGGATGGGATCGTTTTTTGAATCGCTTCTCACCTAAACGTTCCTCTGAAAAGTAAGCCCTTGTATGACAAAATGATCTAATTTTTAACATTTTACTATAAAAAATTGTCACATCTTTGTATTTTAACATAAAAATTAATCGTTTCAAATTTGGGCTACATAGGTCTATTTTTCAGAGCGCATCCAATATAAGGATGTTGATCAAAAGTAAACATTTGTAGCACAAAAAAATCTAACTTTTAATGTTTTACAAGAAAAATTATACCATAATTTGACATAAAAATTAACTGTTTCAAATGTGAGCTACATAGATCTATTTTTGAAATCCCATCTAAGATAAGGGTTTCAATGAAAAGTAAGCCTTTATACGGAAAGAAAGTTTAATTTTTAATATATTATGCTAAAAATAGATAAACAGTAATAGGATCTTTGATAATAAAATCAAGATTACTGAATTTAGACTATGTTTTAATCTCCATCTTATATAAGGTTTCTCATGAAATGAAAAATTGCAATTCGCCAATTGGTATAGAGATTTAATGGTCAGCCTTATCGGACTATAGTTATATTTGCATTTAATATTTATTGATTTTTTTTTTTTTTTTAGTACTTATATATTTTTCATTTATCATATAACGAATTGTGCAAAATTATCTTAAATAAAACATTTTAAATTTATTGTATATTTCATGCAGAAACACTTACCAAATATTAATTCACGTTCAAAGTTAGCTGTTGGTACAACAATTAGAAATACTACACCAGGCATTATTAACAGCAATTATTTTCTATTTACAAAATCATGGCAGCTCTGTTTATTTGATATATACTTTTCAATAAATAGTTCTCAAATATTTGACTTCTGTAAGTTGAATTTTTTTGCTTTTCGCTTTAAAAGCTCTTAAATAAACAAATAAATTCCTCTGAATGATTTGAAAAGAACTAATCCTGACATAAATACAAAGCATTTATTTATTTTTTTTTTTATTCTCGAACTTGATTTGTAATCAATCAATCACTTTATGCCGAGAGTTATGTTTTTATTCTAATTTTTGCACTCCATCCACATACTAGAAAAGTGGACTGACAAATCAATCCGTAAGTCAAAACGCTTCGGTATATCAAATTTTATCTAAAAATTTCGAAAATTTTGCGATCTGTATATAGTGTAGTAACGTGAGAAAAGCTAGAAAGAAGTACGGACATTATTAAATCGATCCAGAAGATGATTTCAAATCGATTGATGTAATTAAAAAAAAGACCTCAAGTCCTTTTGCATGCTGTATACTTGCAAAACAATTTAATATCTATCATTACCAGAAGTGTTATAGAATATAAGTAGAGGACAAAGATATAAGTTCCATATGTATGTAAATTATTATTTTTTAAATAAATCAGTGACGCCAATAACCACATCGGAATTATATAAAATCGCAATATAATGCAACGAATGCTTTTAAAAAAAAATATGAATTTAGATATCAAGTTGCGTTTAGAGTTATCTGCATATAATATTAGTTTGGGGAAAAAGAAATCCATTATTTTCCAATTCGAAATGTTAAATAAAATCCTGAAGTTCATATAAGATTGGATGGATTTCTTTTTCCCCAAACTAATATTATATGCAGATAACTTTAAATTTTCAATATTTTTTTGGCTAAACTACTTCAGTCCTGTTGTGATCTATAAAAAATTTCAGTTAACTAAATTCTCGAGACGTCTGCTTGTATATTACACATTTTCTGAATCTTTCACATCTTTTATAAATCTTTCTATGAATATAAAATATTTGGATCAAATGTAACAAAATCATTTAAAATTCTTCGATATATTCTAGTAATCAAAATGGGGCATATCGGTCAAAGGACACGCCTACAGTAGGATATAAACTGAAAACGACTTCTTAAACTACAACACATGCACAAAACATATTTCCACGGTACTGCATAAAAATTGAGAAAATATGCCACGCCCCCTGAATATTATAAAGTATAGTTTTTTTAGGTTTTTTTTTTGAAACGAAAATAAAGTGAAAATAAAAGCTTTGATCCTAGTCGAATATAAGATATAAGAGGTAAATAATCGTATTAAGCGAACTGGTGTAAGATATTTCGTAGCAACCTTGCATGAATATAAAGTTTTAACTTGTTTTTGATATGATTTCTTTTTTTTGAAAATGTTAAAAAAAAAATTCCGATAAAAATGCCAAAAAAAAAACCCATAAAAATAAAAACTATTTTCCACTTAGCACATGCATATATATATACATTTCTAAAGCCATATACTGCGCGTGATGTTGTCAAAACAAATATCCTTTGGAGGATAAAAAAAAATTATACAAATTTATCATAAACAAACAACAATATGTGTGTGTTGTACACGTACACACCATAAATGTATATATAATTTGCGTGTGTGTGGGTGGGTGTGTGCATAAAAAGTATTTTACATAATTTGAGTTAAAGGCTCAACCTTTAAATTTCAAGAGTTCTTAAGAATATTTACGGGTGTTGAAGGCATTTATTTAAGTATCACATATTTAGGTTATTTTCCATTTAAATAATATCGTAAGGTTTTCACAACAAGTTGTAATTTGATTTATTTATTTATTAATATTTTTTATTTTTTTTTTTTTTATTTTTTTTTTGTTTGCCCTTTTTTTAGAATAAAGGAAAAGCACCTTTTAATTTGAATTTATTTCTAGGTCATCAATTTGTGTAAATACTTTTTAAACGTTTTGTTTTATTTAATATTATTTTATATCACTTTGCTCGATTGTATAATTGAAAACATAAAATTGTATTACGACGCGTTAGAATATGCCAGAATAAGTTTCAAAATTCTAATGTGAATTATTTTCTTTTCACTTTCGAATCTTTCTAATTGTAACAATACAAGTATACATATATAAATAATATTTCCTGTTATTTAATGCAACGGACACATGCTAATTAGATCTATTCGTACTAATAGAATGTTAGAAATCACGAGATGAAAATAATTTGTAACACAATCATCAGTAGTAACTTTACGTCAACAATGAAAGCACACTTGTATAAATATTCGTTATTATTACTTGATACTCTGGCCTGCAGACAATAAATATCTTTTCCTTTTTTTTATGATTTCAACTCATGCCTATGATGATAGTAAAGGAAAAAACTTCGTGGCGTACTTTATCAGTTTTTCATATATTTTTAAGAGAATGTCCTCAAGCCAAGTATAGACCATCTTGATCGGCAAAATTTGCATTTTGTGAATATTGTGTTAAAAGTGGAATGTCATTACCAAAGAATTTCAAAGATTTTTTGGAACAGCTCATGATGCACAGGAATCCATTCCAATACCATTAAATGTAAAGCATTTCCTTAAATCAATCTTGACTTTCTCACGATTTGTCCAGTTCCACCGATTATAGATCGCAAAGCTTTTCATACATTGTTGACGTATTTGATCCACTTTCGTTGCTCGTTGTCAATCTTTTTAAAAATGGTTTAATTTCGATCCGTTCGTACATTTGTCCATCTGTCTTTCTACTTAACTGCGAAATGTCTGCGATAAGCACTTCCCTGGTCGCAAAAATGGATCAAAGTCAAAGAATAAATCCTATAGCATAACATAAACTGAAAACATCGTGCTTTCTGAGCGTTTAGTTTATTACTCATAGACTACATAATAGAAATTTTATGATATTTTATAAAAATTAAAAAAAAAAAATTTACCACGCCTACTCTCAATCGTATAAACTATTGACATTTTATTTTTTTTCGACATTTTTCTTTTAATAAAACAGACAATTACAGCTTCTTTTTACACCTGATTCAGATGTACCCTCCGTAAACTTTGCAAAAATTTTAGGACCTTGCAAAAGTTTCTATGAGTAACTTTTCAGGCAAAAGTGTTAAATTAATGGAAATAAAAGTATAAATAAGGGTTTAATTCGTTAACTTGAACCTTCCTCTATCTAAAACAACAATTTTCCATTTAGTTTTATTGAATTATTCAGTGCGTACAGCTGCTAATTATGGAACGTTCAAAATTGCATTTGTCTACATTCATTGTCGACATTCATTGTCGACATTCATTGTCGACATTCATTATTTGAAGAAATCTGCTGTCGAAGCCCATAGAAAACCTCTAGAAGCTTATGGTGGTACTGTTCTATCATATACCAATGTTCGCTTTAGGTTTCGATGGTTTAAAAGTGGTGATTTCGACGTCACGTACAAAGAACTGTCTGGAGGACCAAAAAATTTCGTAAACAAACGGAAACTTAGCACAAACTTTCAGAGAGCATCCGAACAGCTTAAAAATTGATGAATTAATTGGAAGACCCCAAAAAGTGAAAAACGGCTACCACACAAATTGACTGAAAATGTCATTTCAGCCACATTTTGAAAAAGTGGTCAACGATACATTGTTGCAGCTCGAATGGGAAGTTCTGCCATACCCAGCATACTCAGCAGACTTATCGCCTTCGGGCTACCACTTACTTAGATCGTTGCAGCATGGCTTGGCTGGCACGCGGATTCACAAAATTCAAGAACTCCGAGAAAAACTCGATTCATGGATAACCCCAAAACATCACAAGTTCTTCCGAAACAGAATCGCCACGTTACGAGAAAGATGAGAAAGAAAAAGATGTAGAAAATAATAGAAAATATCTAAATTAATATTTATTTTTTATTTTTTTTTATTTAAGAAGAAAGAAAGAAGGAAGGGGAAAAAATGAATAAATATAAATAAATAGATATATAAATAAATAAATAAATATAAATAGATAAATAAATAAATAAATAGATAAATAAATAAATAGATATAGATATCCATGTACCAAGGAGACTGCAGTCTCATCCGGCACAATTACACTTACAATTACAAAGAATAAGAAGGTAACAAAAATTAAGAAATATTAATATACATAATATATGTACAACAGCAAGACAGCGTTGGACAATTAATTTAATTTAAAAAGAAGGCTCTGACAGCTGTTTTAAACCTGTTCACATTAGTGATAGCCTTAATATGTGGTGGCAACATATTCCACAGTCTGACCGCGTTAACAAAAAATAGCCGTGATGATTTCCAATACTTAAAGTCAGGAAGAATCAAATTCATTGTACGTCTTGACCACTGGACAAACTGGATCTTTTCAGACAGATACCTTGGTAACCCAGATGAGATGAGCTTTCGCATCATGACCACATTTCTAATCTTGAGAAAACCAGGAAGATTGATATCAAGGATTTGTAGCGACAGTTACGATATCCTACCATATTTGCGTTTATTAAAAACGTATCTAGCACATTTATTGACAACAGACTGTAATTTAGACATTGAAGCTACATCAAGATCGCTATATACATTGGCACCATATGAGATAAGAGGCACAATAAGACATTTAACTAGCCTCAGTTTAAGATATATAATGAAAAATTCTTGGCATCGAATTGATTACTAAAAATCAGTAAGGATTTTCTTTTATATTTACAGATATATGTATGTGTTACTTGGATTCCAAATTTATTCATTAGATTTGGCGAATTACTTCACTTGTTTATTCAAAAACATTTTTCATCTTTCATTTTCTTTTTTACAATATTTGTTTCTGCCTTTACCTTTTATTCTCATGCAAATAATATCAGCTTCTCATAATGAATTTTTGTCCGTAAGATCAATAATTTCAACGATGCCATGAAATTATTTCGTATACATACTGATTAGTTTTGTGGCCATTAGCAGCATCATTTACGAAAGTGTTTATGGTTCATAAAGAGCATATCATTGATTAAGCGTTCATGTCATCATTAATTTTTATTGCCTTTATTAAGTAACATTTAACAACAATTTCATGCTATCTTAACGGAAAATGGTTAGTAAATTGGTTGCTGTGGGTGCATTGCTTAACATAAGCGTAACCCCTATCCATTGTCTGCTAAGTTTACCTGCAGGACTATTATGATGATACAATACAATACATAACAAGAATTTTGTTTTGATTTTGACAAAAAAAAAAAAAAAAAACAACATCCAAGCAAGTACGTTATTTAAAATTTTTCATAGGTTGAATGCATTTAAATAGAGTAGTTGCCTCTGACAAGGTTATAAACGTATATCTCCAATGTACACTAAATGCTTTTCAGAAATTTATAGATAATTGCTTTAGTACTAGAGAACATTTCTTGCTGTCTTTTGAACAAAACATAGAATATTTTGAAAATTGTAAACAAATTTGTTTTATAAAAATAAAAAAAATTCTTTATATTTACAGATAACCCGTGTTTTGCGTAATTTTAATATAACAAAAATCAATGATTTTGAGTTGATTTCCAAAAATATTGATCGTTTGGAAATCACTTTCCATTTATTTGGCATTAAAGTTGATTCACAACGTATCCGTGAAGCTATCATACGTATGGTAGAGCGTGGACGCATTGGCAATATTACTCTTGTTTCCAATTATCATTTATTTGATGAAAATCCTCCATTGAATTTAACGGTACGTATGAAACGGTGAGTTAGTAATTATTTGTTTATCAAAAGAGATTTTCTATCTTCTTTGGTGTTCTTTACTGCTCTTTGTAGGATTTAACTGTTAATCCTAAGCAACCGATACGTGAGGGCAGCGAATTTATTTTGTCATGCACAGCTCAAGGTTCGCCACGTATGCTATTTCAATGGTATAAAGATGGAGTTATTGTAAATGTCTCAAAGGCTACAAGGTAGGTCCATAAATTCATTAATATTTATTTTCAAAATATTTTTTGGGATTTTCTATTATTAACTTAAGTATATAATCATTAGACAAATTATGAAGAAAATTCAATATTTTCATACGAAAAGAATTCGTTCTTCCTTCGTAATTATTACACCTTTTAATAATATATACACCTTAGGTCCAAACTGTGATTTATTTGTTTTTCTACTGCAGTAAACTAAATTTATATAAAATAACTATGAGAAGAGAACGCTAGTGAAAAGGCAATAAACGAGCGAAAATATATGACATATAAAAATATCGTAATAATTAGTCCTAGAATTCCTATGCCACAGTCTCCAATAAAAAGCACATAATATTTTTAAAGAAAGTCAAGCCTTAAACGAAGTCTGTCCAAATTTCATGACATTCCGACCATTTGTACACGAGTTATAGTGATGTTCGTAATATTACTTTTGTCAAAACAATGAAAAAATCCGAAATCCCCATATTGATATTGAAAACTTGTATTCAAATTCATTATTAACTTGATAAGTGTTGTGGCAACCCTGGTCCGTCGAATTTGCTGATTTTAAAATAGGTCATATGGCGATCGATTATGCTGAACACACTGATTGCCCAAAAGTAATGGGCAGTTATTAATGATAATGCAGAAGTTTAGCTGCAAACTATAGCTGGTAACCTAATAGTTCCATAAGTCAGAATATTCATTATCTTACGTGAAAAACCCTACTTCGTGAATGGATACCATATTTACCAACAGTGAGATAAAAAAAACGCAGTATTGCATGGGCAACTACAATGGAAAAATTGCATAAATTGCAGTTCAAATTACTGCCCCAAACAATCTATTCTCTAGAATTGAAGCGCATACTAAGGGTCTACGGCAGGTCATTTTATGGAAATCAAAATCAAAATGTTACAGGAAAAGTTTTCTATCTTTATCTTGCTGATAACTTTGTAAAATTTATTAAAAAGAAAAATTATATTCAGCTTAAATCGAAAATGTACATTTTTAGGACCCAAAGTGGATCCACGTAAAGCTCATACACTCTTTTTTAGTGCTACGTGAAACTAGTTAAGCTAATTTATTTATAATTTAATTATAAATTCAAATTAAATTGTTAAATTATGCTCCAGATTATGATATAATTCAGTTAGGTTCGTATATAAATTTTTAAAGACCAAGTTAGGTCCTCGTTAAACTCGAGCAGTCTTCGATAGTGACACGTGAAGCTTCTTAAGTTATTCTAATCAGTTATAGTTGAGTTATAAATTCGTTGTCAATATATTAGTTTGGGGAAAAAGAAATCCA
>KK351013.1:1889983-1911066 GCA_000671755.1 Glossina brevipalpis
AAGAATTTTTTTTACTGCGAAATGTCACCTTTCCAACGAGCATAAATCTGAAATTGTTTGATCGATACTTTACGAGAAATCTACCAGCCATGTAGCCATCTACCGAAAAAATAATGGATTTCTTTTCCCCAAACTAATATTTGCTTTAATTATTTTTTTAAAATCACAAACTGTTTATGACAAGATGTACCGAGACATTCCATTCCATTATCAGGAAAAAAAGTTAATGAACAAAAAAATACATTATAAACGTTACTTTTTGGATATGAATTTAATGAACTAACTGATGTTGTTAGTCTTGTGTGTGTGTTTTTATTAGAACTTAATTATTTTTATATTTGAAATATATTATGAAAGGAAAGAAAAAAAAGATGAAAAACTTTATTAGAGAAGAAAAAAAAAAGCATTGCACACGTTTATGTTCGTGGCATACTTTGCACGTTAAATCAAACAACACATAACTGACATTTTTGTTGTTTTGATTGCTTTTCTTTTATTTTCCATTCAAAGTGATACTAAGTTCAGTGACTATGTATTAGCCTCACGTATCGTACAAACATGGCTTTTTCAGTCTAATCGATCTAATGATAACGTGCGCGTACCATTGCCTTCCGAGGCCGGTCATGTGGAACTAGTCTTTCAACATGAACGCACACGAAAGGATAATGATTGGACAGCAGTATGTGGGTAAGTTTTATTAATTTAGAAAATTAAATTAATATTAATATAAAATATTTTTGTAAAAAAAAATTTTTTAATTTTTTTATTAAATTTAAAAAAAAAAAAAAAAAAAAAAAAAAAAACATGTAGTTACGATTACGAAGCCACATTCGAATCCACTTGGCGTAGCGATTTATGCATAACAAAAAATTTAAGGCAAAATATTACGCGTTGCATTTGTCCGCTTTCTGGTACTTATGTGGTTATGCTAACGAAACGTTCCAATAATGTAAGTATACATCAATTAAATATACAGTACACAATGGAATGATTTTTTCATTTTCACATTCTGACTCTGTCAAACACTCCAAAAAAAAAAAAAAAATGTACGACATAAGCACTTTCAATTAAGCAAGATTTACTAAAATCTCCTCTTAACAAAAATGTTACCCCATTTTCATATTTACTATACCCTACACCACTTGGGGTATGTACACGAAGATATACAAAAAGCAAAAAGAATTTACGATAAATTAATTTTTTATTTTTATGTATCGTTTCCGAAAGAAATTTCTGATTTTCTAAAATATATCTATCCGTCCGTCTGTCCGTCCCTACACCACTTGGGGTGTGTACACGAAGATATGCAAAAAGCAAAAAGAATTTACGATAAATTAACTTTTTTTTTTTATGTATCGTTTCCGAAAGAAATTTCTGATTTTTTAAAGTATATCTATCCGTCCGTCTGTCTGTCTTTGAGATCAAACTATGGAGTTTTGATTTCATTTTATAGATAAGTATTTTTATTGTATTCAGAAAGACAAATCCGAAACGAAACTAAATTGAATCACACCATTTTTACTAATTCTACCCATGTAAAGCCCGCTTAAAAGCACTTGGTCCCAAAAAAAAAAAAAAAATGTTGAGATTTATTGACATTTCACGATAAAATTTAATGAAAAGTTATAACTTAAAATATTAAAAAAAAAAAATATTTTGGACCATTTCTTAAGCAAAGGGTCTCAAAAAAATCAAATCTAAATTAAGGCAAGAGGTTATACTTTACTTTTTAATATAAAAAGAGCCGATAGCCTATGATGCTAGTCCTCAATTAATTTCTCTAGTCTAAGAATTAATTTCATTGGACTAGAAAATGTAATAATAATAATAATAATAATAATAATACTTTTTAATATTTGATAATAAAAATTTTGTATAATAATACTTATACAAACTTACAAATATATGGCGGCAGTGAAATCTATTTCTCCCTATCAGAGGGTTCTAGTGAAAAATACATAAGGATAAGATAATTGTGTGGAAGAAGAAAAGTTTTAGGGCTTTTTACAGTAGACTTCGCCCGACTATAAAGTTTTAAGTAACGTTTATGCTCTGTATATATATATATATATAAATAGGGAGTTATTTTTGCATAATTTCTCATAAAGCTGAACTGTGTTGTAAAACCACTATGTTATCTAATGTGTGTACATTAATGAAACCTTTACGGGGAAAATACAAAATGAATCCCGTAAATTAATAGCACGAAGAGTTGTATGAAAAACACAAAAAAAAAAAAAAAAAAAGAAAAAAGAAAAGGTATAACAAGTTCATGCACTGCTTAGGTCTAATTGCTGATATATAATATAATGTTAATAAACTATTTCTCTCTCTCTCTCCCTCTCTTTTAGAATATTTCATGTAAAAAGTTTGGTTAAAATATTTTCTTTTTTTTTTTTTCTTTGTTTTTCTCTTTTCTCGTTACTTTATAGTCTAATCGTTTCACTTCACCACCGCGACCACTGTTCGTTATTATTAGTTGTGTGTGTTGTTTATTACTATCGTGCTCAGCATTTATCATACTACTGCCCGTTTGGTATAATCGACATTGTGCCTCAACATTTTTGAAAATGCAATTTTGCCTCTCAACATCCAGTGTCATGATTATATTTTTACTTGGATTTTTGAAAATATTGCCTTTGGTAAGTTTTTTTTTTCAAAGGAATTATATATGTATTCGGCTTAACATATATTTTATTAAGTTTTTTTTTTTGTTTTTTATTTTTTTTTTTTTTTTTTATTTTATTTTTTTTAATTTGTAATAATCAAATTTGCGTAACTCAAGGGTATAAATTGAAGAAAACACAAAAACGAAACGAAAAGTGGCTCTACACGAGAAAGAAAGAAAAAAAGAAAGAAAGAAAGAAACGAAGAAAGGGCAGAAAGTAAAAAAGATTGCAAAGAGACAATTTTTGAAATATAAAGAAAACTTCTTATGGTTGAAATAGCAAAGAAATTTTGTTCGTACGCAGGAATGAGTTATGTAATGACTTTATATGCATAACGTTTATTATTAACGTATTCGCATGAAAAGCATTTATTTTAAAATTATTCTTGTAAAAAATTTAACAAATTACCCGTCCGTCCACTTTAAAGTACAAAAACATACAAAAATATTTACAAGAGAAATAAAAAAAAAAAAAAACTAATTTTCAATTGAAACCAAGTCATAGTAATTACTGAAGAGTAGAGAAAAAAAATCATTCGGACTGGCATGAGTTTTAAAGATCTATTACGTTCTCTATACTTTTATTAAGTTTGCCTTTTATCAAAATGTAAGGCAACATTTGAATCTCGAAAGACTCCTACTCTTTACTTGTAGTAATAAATTTAACAAATGATTTTTAAAAAAAAGTTTTTCTAAATAAATTTTTGTTTAAGTGAACTAGAAAATGGAACATAAATTTTATTGTTGTAATGTATATTAAGTTCATGCGCGCCATATTAAAACTACTAGGTTTAGTAGCTAATCTTCGTTTAAAAAAAAAAGAGCCGACAACCTATGTTGCTAGTACCGGATTCATTTCTCTAATCTAAGGATTCATTTCATTAATCTAGGAATGATAATAATAATAATAATAAGTTCGTGTGAATGTAATAACATTCCAGAGAGAATTTTCTATGGACCCCACCTAGCATTATATACATCGATTCAGAATTATTTCCGGAATAAATTTAAGCTTGTCTGGCTGTTTGTTCGACTAATGTCAAGTCACAATTTTTGAGATGTTTTGACGAAATTTCGTGTATTGAGTTGTCTTGGACCAAGGGCAAACTTTGTCGAAAATAGTTTGGATCGAACTACTTTTGCGACCCCACTCCGCATATAACGCTTTAATTTAAAAAATGTATACGTAAAAATTTATCCCTTATAACGCCCGTCATTTTCAATTTATTCCACTTCTTTTTCACCCATTGCGTTGTCATAAAAGTGCTTGGAAAATTTCAGCATGTTCGGACGTATAGAAGTGTCCAAAGTATCGAACGGCAGCTTTCCATTTAATGTAATGACCGCCATTTAAAATTTATTCATAATTTTTTTTGTTTTTTTTTTTTTTTTTGCAAATTATGTCATCTTCGTACCGAAAGCCTTATGCAAAATTTCAGTAGGATCAGACATTCGAAAGTGCCCGAAATTTCGATTCTAAGAAAAAAAAAAAAAAACTACTATGCTGAGAGGAAAGCAAATTAAATAGAATCTTATAAAAAAAAAAAGGAACTAAAACTGCCAGCATAAAAGCCTCGCAGCACTAAAAAAAAAAAAAAAAAAAAAAAGAGTATTTTTGACTTGAAAATAAATTTTGGAAGTCATGACATAACAAAACTGAAGAAACGAGTTTAGCTGAATCAATTATCCTGTAAATGTAGATTACGATGCTTGTATCTATGGGTTATAAACATTTACAAAGTTTTATGAAAACAATTTGAGGCAAAAAAAAAAAATAAAAGCATTTAAATTAGATTAAGAACAAGATTCTCAAAATGCATTCGCTTAGTACAATACACAAACATACATAAAGGGATAAGTAAAGTATATTTTTTTTAATTCCATGTTTCTTGTATTTTGTGTGCATTTTACAATTTAAACGAAAATTTATCAAATGTTTGCCTCACAACTTGAAATACACTTAGGAAACCTCAAAAAGCGACATACATACATCCTTGTATAAACTTCTTGTCTGTTTATTAAGTTAACGATCCTAACCTCAAAAAATTTGTCCAAGAGATGAAACTTTTTTTTTCAAATTTTCAAATTTGTTCACAGCATTTTTGTTAGGTTATATTCATAACTAAGCATAAATCACTTTATGGATACGAAGCATTGCTAGTGGTATGACTAAATTGAGTTGAATTCATTCTTAAGTTTTCTTTTTTTTGTTTTTTTTTTGTTTTGTTATAACCAGCAACCAGCAGAAGGAAGTTTCAGGCAATCCATAAAGTATATATATATATTCTCGATCAATATCAAGTTTAGAATCGATTTAAGCATGTCCATCTATCCGTCCGCGAGCATTCTTTTGGTGGCAAAAATGAAGAAATCGATTTCAAATTTGGGAAAAACATTGGAATTTCTTTTCCATACGTTGGTATTGAAAATGGACCAACCCGAGCACAGGCCACTCCTAAAGTATAAAATAAGCTGAAAACACCTCTGTTTTCTGGGTGTTTCGCTCACAAGTCATAGACTGCAAAATAAAAATTTCCACGGTGTTCCATATAAATGTAAAAAATCTGCCACGCCTACTTAATATTATAGAGTATCATAACGTAGTTTTCTTAGTATTCCAAGACGAACCTCACCCATTTATTAAAATATAGTTTTTTTTTTACCTTGTTAAAGGTAAAGGTGCTGAGTATAAAAGATTCGGCACAACCGAATATAATTTTTATTCTTCTTCTAATAAGAAGAAAAGACCTGTCGTGTAAGAAATATCCACGATGGCCGATGGTCAGAAAAGTGTGCAGTAGACACCCAGCTCTGGAGATGTACGTCCGATCGGTAAGTGTTATTCCGTTAACAATCGAGCTTTCGCTATAGCTTTCCGAGCTTCTAAAACCTTAAAACATTTTTATTAAAGTAACACATTTGGTCAAAGCTTTTTTATTTAAAGAAAAAAGTAACTTTTGATATTAAACTGCGATATATTTATTAAAAGCTATGCTTTCTTTTCGTTCTTCAATACTAAAGTCCTCAAAAGTGTTGCAAAACTTAAAAGTGCTACCTTCACATGAAGAAGTAACGGTTTAATGTGCTTACGTCCTGAATACTAATTCCATCTTTAGTAGCAAGTAAGTTATATTCGGCTGTGATCGAATCTTTTATACCCATCACGTTCGCCTTAATAACAAAAATACTCGAAAAAAAACTAAATTCGTATGCCCTACAATACCGAGTGAGCGTGACAAATTTCATTCAATATATAGAATAGAATAGAATTGCAGTTTATAAGTACTAAGTAAAGAACCAAAGAGCGAGTCTTTTAACCATCTGATCCACTTTCAATATCAACTTGCAGGCAAGAGATGTCAATATTTTTGTCAAATTTGAAATTAATATATTAGTTTTTACGGCCAGTAGAATCTTTAATGTAGACATTACAAAGATATGCACATAAACAAACTGGACCGGTTAATGGACGGATGGATTCCAAATTTGACATTGATCAAGAATATATATATAATTAATAGACTTTTTGAAGCTTCTTTCTGGGTGTTGCACATATTTTAAGACAAAATGAAATTTCGATACTTTATAAAATTAGGTGGGCGTGGACGATTTTTTCCCTTTTTGTACGAGTACTAGAGGATCGTTGCAGTTGTTTCCAGTCTAGTTTATAAGTAATTAGCCAAAAACCCATTTTTCTTTTTTGCTTTTAAAAGAACAGATAGGGTTCTATGTACATTGTACTTTAAGTGTATGCTTTGTCCGATTTGACCTATTTTCGATACCAAATTACATGCAAGAAGTTCCACTGGCCTCGCCAAATTTATAAACGACATCTTAATTTTTCTAGCCAGAAAAAATGTTCTCTAAAGGCATTACATGGACAGACAGACAGACAGATGGACATGATTAAATCATTTCAGAACCTAATGGTATTCAAGAATATATATACTTTATAAGGTCGCTAAAACGTTCCTTCTGGACATTGCAAAAAAATTGATAAAATGAATGTAATCCCATTCATCGATAATGGGTATAAAAACCGGTAATGACTTTTTTATATATCTGCTATTTCTTGATGTTTCAGTAAAATTGGCTTAAAAGATTAGAAAAAAATTAATACAAGCTGTTTTATTCAAAGCACTATTTGGGGCGAAAACTATCTATATATGTTGAAGGGGTTTTTGCCCGACGTTACCAACTATATATCCTAGATTCGTGACAACATCTGAGTTGCGCTCAATTACCCATTTTTTGGTATTGTTTGTCATAAGCAGAGAAATGCTGCTCAGGCAAACTCTAATTTATCGATTGAAAGAACTGTTAAAACTAGAAGCAGCAAATTTTGATGAGTACAGTACATCAATGCTTCGTTCAGTGCTTCTAACTTTTCGCAAGACTACCTTGTTATGGGAACACACTTTAACATCCTTTTTAAGCATACTTTTACAATTCTATCTGCAATGATTCACACAGATGCATCAATCGTTGTTGTTAGCTTAACCTTTAGCCGTTAAGTTCGTGTAGCTACATTGAAACACAAAAACTGAACTCCTCAAATGCAAACCAGATATTTTCGATTTTACTTTCGAACTTAACAGTTCGCTTAGCCGAACTTAACGGTTGCACTTTCATTATTCACCAAAATACTTTATGAAAAAAAGACAAAAAAATACTTTTCCTCTTTTATTTCCTCTTTTATTATTGGGTAACAGTAAAAAGATTTATTTCAAGATTTGCTGAGTTCAGTTTATGCGAGTCCAAATCTCCACAATTATAGGTTTTAAAGATTTGTTTGCCAAAGAACCCATGACGCTTCTATCTTCAATCTTTTGCATGGTTCCCGTATGTTCCTTTTCTTTGGTGTCAACATCATATCGGAGCCAATACTCTTGCAGATAGAATAAGAAGAAATGAAATCGAAAAGTGAAATATAATATTTGCTCAAATGGCTTCTCATGGTTCAAAATTAAAACCTTCTACTCATATACTGTTACTTGAGACTTAAAGATAATACCTTGCGTAGCATAAAGTAATCACTACTTCTTAGCTACCTCTTGAAATTGTTTTAAAGTTTAATTGCTTATGAATGATTATAAAAAAATTTCAATTTTAGTTTAACAAAAAAAAAAAAAAAAAAAAAAAATTAATTAATTAATTTTCCTAATTAGCTTTTAAATAAATTCTATAACGAATCTTTTTTTCTTCGTTTTTACACAGCATTGGCAACCCATTATCAGTTCTTCGTTGGGTTCTTTACTTCTTTTAGGCATTTCTACACTAATTGCTATCGCGTTAGTGATACATAGCGAATTAGTGTCTAAGAAATTAGTGGTCCATCGAATGCCTCTAACAACGACAGTTGCAAATAATGTAACTACAACTCCTGCCCACGTAAATACAACCGTCGCTTCTACTTACGAAGCATTAACTCAAAAAGACCAAAGAAAGTTACAATGTAAACATCATTTACCACAAAAATTTAGAAAAACCACAACAGTAACAGCCGGAAAAGCAGTATTAAACAGTAACATAACAGTGGCAAACAAAATACAAATTAATACAGAAACAATTACTAACGAAACGATCAATAGTAGCGCTGCAACAGAAGCAGCAGCAGCAGCAGCAGCAGCAGTTTGTGGTTTTGAGGGCAGTGGAAAAGGATTAAAGCACTTAAATCGTCACCCTAATGATATCGAAGAACCCATAATGTTTTCTTCTACATCGGGAATATGCGGAGCGATTGGTATTAGTTGGTTGTTGCCCATATTGTATGCAATAACAGCTCCACTAATTTGCTCAATTAACGACAAATGGCCACGAAATTGGTGGTTAGAAATTACGGCTCATTCAGACACTGACACGGCTAGTGATGGTAATGGTAATGGTAAACTATATACGGCCTCAGAATCAACCACAACAAGAAATGAACGTTATTTTCGAACACATTTAACAGCAATGCAAAGTACTACCACAACATCTCTCATAAACAATGGAGACAATATGATGCAATTGGGAGATAACAACAACAACAACAACAACAACAATAACAATAATTATAATAATAGCTCATCGTTCTTATACCTGGATACAAGCAACATAACAATATTAAAAACGTCAGTATTGTCGTCTCCTTCATTATTTCACAATGAAAAGCATGGCAGCTCCAGCTCCTCCCAGCCAAACAATCTTGAAGATATTTCTTATGATACCACAGACACGATGCGACACTCAATGCCGTCTTTAAATTTTATAATTTTTTTATTTGTTGACATTCTGTTCATTTTACTGTTTTTTGCTTTATTTGCAATTTTAATCAAAAAACTTGTACGGCTTTGGCATAAAAAACAGCGGCTTTTAGGCAGCAGTCTTAACAAAAATAACACAGCAATGTGTTCGTCAAACAAATATAATGAAAGTATGAATCAAAGGTTAGTTAAATTTAAAAGAGACACAAAAAAAAAAAAAAGAAAAAAATGAAAAAAAAACTTAAGAAACGACAAAACAAATAAAAGAAACCAGAATCGGCTTAAAACGAATCTTTTAATGCCCATCGTCTGTTTGTGTTTTATTTTTGTTCTGAGGACGAGGACAGGCACTCTGAACGTTAATATGTCTTTGCATAACATAAACGAAGAATGTCTCTCTGTTCACTATCGTTTTGAGTTAGTTTATACATATGTATGTTATATAAATAGCCAAAGGATACACACATACGTACACATATTTAAGCTACCCAGAGAATACCGTCCATGTGTGTGTATACAAACACTTGCTGCTGCTGTAGTCAAATGAGAAGATAATCGTACAAGCAACAACAACACAAAGAGATTAGATTTCTGATTTTTAATCATTTGCCAACTGTGTACAAAAAAAAAAACGAAAAAAAAAAAAAAAAATAGAGGTAAAGCTCATAGGCCTCATATAAGACCTCTCCTCCACACACATAATTTCATGCATTATAAAAATTCAACAAATTTAACATTGACCCTACGGTGGGTAGAAACAAAATGCATTTAAAAATTTCGTTACCTCGTTCGTTGTGCATTCGACAATTTTTCAATGAATTTTATGAATAATTTATTAAAATATTTTTATTTTTTTATTTTTTTTTTTTTTTTACTTTTCCCTACACAGGATCGGTCTTTTATATCGTTTAGGTTATTTATTATTAACGAAATTATCGGTGGACGCTTTATTTATTGTATATAGCAACGCGAGCACAGATTCTTGGTGGTGCTATCCTTTTGGTATGTCCTGTATATTATTGGTAAGTTATTGAATGATAAAAATTAAGGCCAAATCAATGTGTTTTCCTATAAAAAAAAAAAAAAAAAAAAAAAAAAAAAAAAAATTATACCACAGCGGCGAATAAGATAAAAATTTTGTACCCGTTTGTGACCGCACCCGCGATACGAACTTATTCAACTTTGTTTTCGTTTCATTTAAATGATGTTCATGTTCAAAATTTCCCCCCTCAATGCACGCAAAAAAACTGTGTGCTATTGCGGCTTGGCGACGGATAATTTTCGGATTGTAGAAGGCAAGCTTGGGAGTTGCTTCTATTTTAGATGACTTCTCTTTCTGATAGTTCTCTGCTATTTAGATCATAATAACACTGAACAGCCCGGTAGTTATTTATGACTGTTTGAGGTAATAATTGAACTGGGAGCACTAGGAACTTTGCTAATAATGTCAATGTCTTTCCAAGTACACAATAATCTATAAAATTAGGTGGGGGTGTTCACTTCCGTGGTGTACAGAAAACCTAAAGTGAACAATTCCATCACAATTACAGGGGAACAGGTGCTTAAATAAAGAAGCTCTTTGCACTATGTTGGTTACATCAATAAATTTAGAGAATGCGTTCTTGGCTGATCGTTGATGCGGTCCTTCAGAGAGTACCGAGATGTTTGTGGAGATTGAGTTCTGTCCAAAGGGAAACTCTAGACTGTACCCAGTGAGTGTTTGTCTTGGTACCTTGGGAATTAGGGAGGCCCATTAGAATTACTCCATACAAAGCCCGAGGGACCCAGACTATCGTTTACTGCAAACAGTCCAATATTTACACCGTCCAATATGTACACCGCGATATTAAACTTCAAAGGAGGTAATCACGTAAATAATAATCGGTCCGTACTAAGAGATCTCTATTGATTGCTTACAATATTTAGATCTCTTACTTTTCTACTTTTCTGGTCAAATTCTAATTAAAGCTTTTGCTAAAACGTAACGTTAGGAATATAATTAAGATCAATCACTTCATATGAATCATTCGCAACTAAGAAATCGTTTATCCTTTTCTTAACTTAAGAAGTATTAATAGAACAATTTTTGGAAAAAAGAAATAGCTTTAGCCGACTTTACCTTTAGTTTTATTTCAAAAAAAAAAAAAAAACGAGAAAACGATAAAAGATATCGAAAGCAATGTTTTGCCAAAAAGAAAAAAGTTAAATCTTTACTACAGTTAAATTCTTTGGCGTTCTTTCTTAAGATTAGGTTGGGGAAAAGGTAATCCATTAATAATATTATTATAATATTATTAGATTGGGGAAAAAGGTAATCCACCCAATCTTATAAGAACTTCAGGACTTTATTTAACATTTCGAATTTGAAAATAATGGATTACCTTTTCCCCAAACTAATATTTGCACTTTCTTCTTCTTACTAATCTTAGAAAACATGTGAACATTTGAATGTTGAGAAAAGAGTATTAATCTGGCATTTTGGAAATATGAAAAATGAAATATGAAAATTAAAATGTCTCCTTATTTAAGTCAATAATGAATAAATTGAATAAATTCTCTATTAAAATCTTATTCTTGTTTTAACACTAATTTTGAAAATTAAAAAAAAAAAAAAATGTATCTCTGTTAAACAATGTATGACTTTTTTAATTATTAAATTTTTTTTCTTTTTTTTTTTTTTTTCTTACTCTTCTTTATCCCTTGTTTCCTTTCATTTCATTAGGGATTTACGGTTTTGTGTTGTTTTATAATAAAACCGGAATGTCAACTACGCAACTCGTTCTCTGCCTGGAGCTTAAATAACAAGCAAACAACAGTAAGTGGGACGTTAAGAACGAAATTAAATTCAAGTAAAACTAGTCTGGATGGCAATTATTGTATGGGCTTAATTAACACACCACTGAATTGTAAGTTTCGTTTCCTCTCCTTCCTTGTACTGATATATGGGGAAAATGTGTTTTTAATTAAACGAATATTTGACAGTCTACGGGCGAGAGCAAAAAGAAAAACAAAATGAAAGCGAAGGAACATCAACGATGTCATTATTTAAAATAGGATCGCATCCACCATTACCACCATCTATGGCTAGACTTACATCAAATCAACAAATCGAAATTGATGCAGCCGGCTGTCGTTTAACTGGCCTGACTCTTATTACAACGACACCGCATTGTCAAATATTACCTGCAATGTGTTCGAAAGCAACAGCAACCGCAACAACAACACCGAGTCACGCTTATCCATATAGTCCTGGATTTAGATGTAGAACTTTACCTTATCGATCATGTTTGCAACAAAAAAAATCAATGCAAACTAAAACAACAACATTTTTAAGTTCTTCAACAACCAAATGTTGTAATATAATAAATGATAGCATTAATCGGCTTGAATGTGACCCACCATCGGAATCTAATTTAAATCGACGAATAATGCCTTCTTCTTCTTCTTCGCAAACTAATCGTTTTGCAGGTGTCGAAGCTTTGGATATATTGCAAGGAGCTGGAATAGGTACATTAATCGAAAAATATACAAAATTCTTTTCTTTCTCAATGACCTTTTAAGCATTTTTCATTCATTTTTTCATTTTCGTTATATAATAAATTTAAATTTAATTAAAAATTATTGCTAGATACTCAAAATTTCTAAGAATTTTGAAAAAAAATAATAATAAATAAATAAAAAGTACGATTTCAATTTAGTCAGTAGCAGCTCTCTTAAGTTGCTTTGTAACATTAATAGATAAATGGATTAGACTAAGCACCTGTGATCCAAATTTTAAATCAACAATAAATTTGTACTAAAGCAACCATTGCAACCATTCTGAGCAATTATCGATAGTAGAAATTGACTGAAAAAACCTTATGGTCATAAATATTCCGCTTCATTGTCAATGTGAAGGGCTCTTCTGGATTAAGTCATGATTTTTTGGGTTTGGAATTGCAGTAGTTGATCCACTTTTCAACGTCAGTCACAATACACCACAGAAAACTCTTCACTTTTTATCTGGCAAGTAAGGAAGACGCGATTTTGAGACCGTTCGAAATGCCATTTTCAGTTAATTCGTATGGTAGTCATTTCCCCTCTCTTTGGACCTTTCCTATTACATGTAAACGTCTAGAACTAAACGCCTAATTTAATTGCTAAATTAATCGAAAGTTCTTTGAGAGTTTGAGCTGGGTTTTCACCCCATAAGTCTGGCATAATTCACGATCTTCACCATTAGCAAAACCCTATTATTCGAATGTGATGGATCAGTAGCATGATAAGCTTCTAAAAGTGTTCGATGGGCTTAAACAGCTGATTTCCTTAAATCAAATAACAAGAGTAATGAATGTCGCTAAATGCAATTTTTAACGATTCCCTGATTGGCGTTTCTATATATAGGGAATAACTTAATAATACTAAATAAAAAATTATTATTCCAGGTAGGGAAAGATCAAAGTTATCGATTATAACCTTTATTTGCACTAGCTTTTCCCTTCACTGTATCAATTTTATCTTTCGAAATTGCTGACCAAAATTAACCGCCTCTACCTGCAAGATATGCATACGATAATTAAAAGCGACTCTCTAGATAGAGAGAGAGAAAAGAAGAAAAGAAAAGAAAATTTTTATTTTATTCTTTCTAACTTCTTAACCGAGTCTATAAGAAAAGAAGAAGAAACGATGAGAGCCTAAAGTGTTTATTTTTTTATTGTTTATAGATTCTATGTATAGCATGCAAAGAACAAGCAGTATGACAAGCGTTTGTCCTTCACCTGGAACCGAACAGCCTGAAGCTCAATCACTAGCAAGGGTATATCAGAATAATCGAAATCCGCAACAGTTACAATTAACAGTTATGCAAAATCAATACAATACCAAACAAAAAATGCATACTGGAACAATGGTATCGATATGCGATTTAACGGATGTATCATCTACAGCAAACGCACAAATGGCAGCAACGGATTTAAAATATGAACATATACCGGAATCAATTGTATTGACAGCATCCGTAGTAACGCAAACACCGAAAATAATGAAAAGTGTAAAAATAATGGAGCCAACTACACATACATTTGATCCATTGCTACCAACAAAAATGGTCATTTCAAGTAGGAATAATAATAATAATAATCAAGAACAACCTATACCCCTAATAAATAATATTCATGAAGTGAACACTGCCGAAAGCGATAAAAATGATAGTAAAAATGGTGTACTCGATCGAATAACGTATGATCTGAATTATCTATTAAATGATACTACTAATGATGTAAATATACCATCACCACCACCGCCACCACTATTATCATCATCATCATCATTATCATCATCATCATTATCCCAACAAAAAACGATGGAAGCAAAAAATATTGTAAACTAAATATACACACAAAAAAAACATATTAGTTTGGGGAAAAGGTAATCCATTATTTTCCAATTCGAAATGTTAAATAAAGTCCTGAAGTTCTTATAAGATTGGATGGATTACCTTTTCCCCAACCTAATATATATAAGAGAAATTTTCATAAACAAGAAAACTTTCTTAGATCTCTAAGAAACACATTCTGTCTCTTTCTCTCTCTCTCTCTCTTCTCTATCCAATTTATAAAAGTTTAGTGAAATTGACTTAATTTCTTATTTTTATCTTCATATGTATTGTAAAAGTATCGAAAGGAAATGAAAATACTAAGCTTTGAGTCAAACTAACAAAACTTTTTGGAAGTTTTTTTTAATGTTTTTAAGTTAAAAAAAAAAAAAAAAAAAAATTGGAAAAAATCTTTGCAATCATATGAAAGAAACATTAAAAGTTGTATATTTCGTTTTTTTTCTGTGTAAATATATTTCAATTAATTTCATTAGAAATAAGAAAAAAAAACATTCATACATATATACTCACTCAATCATAAAGAAGGTAAATATTTCTCATTAATTTAAATAATAAAAAGAAAAAAAAAACAAAAAATTAAAAAAACAATGCATCTAAGATCGAGTTTGAACATTCACCGTTTCAACATTTCGCATCAAGTGTCTGTGTGTGTGTATGTGTAAGGGTTATGTGTAAGTATATGTTTCAAGTAACATTGCGAACACGCGATGTTTCTCATAAATAAATAAACGAGTACGAGCCGTGTACTTCGTTTAATTTTCGATCTCTTAAAATAATTTAAAAGCTACAAACAAAGAGATCTTTGTCTCACAGTTTTTACGAATTTAAGAGAAATTTTCAAATACAAAAAAAAAATAAAACTATGAGATTACACTGATTGAAAAGATATACAATAGGCGGTGTCTTGATGTCCAAAGTATCATATGCATCAAATAACTTAAATTATATTCAATTTCCAGTAATAACTTTAACATTTTTAATAATAAACTTAAGAAAAATAATCAATCAATCAATATTCATAAATTGTAACAAAAAAAAAAATTGAAAAAAAAAAAAAATATTAAAAATTAAAAATTAAAAAATCAATAATCAAAAGAATACCAACCACTCTTTTCACGATGTAAATTTATTTCAATGTTCATACTTTATTTATAACTTTTTATAAATATTTTTAAAATTAATATTAAATGAAATAAAATTAACAAAATAATTATTCGGTTATGGCCGAATCTTTTATACCCACCACCACCTGTATCTTAAAGAAGGAAATAAGAAAAAATAAGAAAAAAAAGAAATTTCCATATTTTATAATATTAGCTTGAGGAAAAAGAAATCCATTATTTTTATATGAACTTCAGGACTTTATTTAACATGCTTCGGATTGTCCGATTTGGGTCAAATATTTTAAAGGTAACTTCAAAATGCCTCTCTCATAGAAGTCTTGGGCTCTATTTGCAAAAAACTCTGGTAGTCGATTTTCACAATCCTCCCTAGAATATTAAGGGGGTCTGGCATACGTTTTTTTCCATTTTTCTACACAATCAGATGTATTATCCATAGACTCTAAGTGGAAATTTTAATCAATGTATCCCTTCTAGTTTATGAGTATAATAAGCAAAAAAAAAAAAAAAAGACTAACTTTGTTTTCACTTTATATTAAGCTATAAAGATGTAAATGGGTCCCTTTATCGATTCGTTCTATATTTAATAGCAATTTGCTTACGACTTACGATCACTTGCACTATTTTTGTTAAACTTGATACCGACTTCTTAGTTTTTGCTACCGACAAACTGTTTACCACACACGTAGAAGCACAGACGGACAGATAGCCTGACCAATAGACTTGGATCGATTAAAAATTTCTTATTGTTTAAGAATAATCAAGAATATGTATGCTTTACAAGCTCTTTCTAATAATAATATAAGTGCAAGTCTGTTGACGATATGAATACACGTCAGATATTTCGAGGCGGTGAATATACCAGCTAGAAATATTATATTCGCTTTTGAAGCGAATATTTCCTCTTTCTATACGTAAAAGAATCTAAAATATTGTCTTAATTGTAGGTGTGTCAATTTCATTCACCTTTTAACTTGAATGACTTGAAAAGATTTGTTTCTAATTGATCTTAGATTTTGCTTTGAGGTTATAATTACAACATTTTCACCCATTAACGGAGTGGTTATGATTAAATCGTACCACTAAATCTTCAATAACTAAAAATTCGAAGACACATTCTAGCGTTATATCTACCTTAAATTCCCAGCAATTAATGACTACATGAATGGCAAATGGGCGTATATAACAGAATCAAGTCTAAAAGTCCAAATCGCTTAAGAATGAGATCACTTTTGCATAGTTATGGATGGCCATAAAAGGATATATAAATTTCTTATAGCCTTAATCCTCGGTAATGGGTATAAAAATTTTAAAATAAAAGAATAAAATGATAATAAACATGAAAACTTCGCATAATTTTGTTGTACAGAATAAAATCAAATGTATTTTCATTTATATTCGCAGCCCAATTATAAATGAGGTAAACTGAAGAGAGAGATTTCTTTCATTTCAAAAAGTTTTTTATTTTGTACTTATTATGGCTAGAATTTGGGCATAATTAACACAAGAGACTAAGAATCAGAGAAGTTGATCAAATTATTCCAAATGTTACACTAATTATGAATACTCACGTATGCAAATTTTATCTAGACGGATGAATACTCTAAAGCAAATTTCATTCACTCATGCATATATGAGTATATGTATGGTTTTTATGGACGTGATACCGCACTGCCACCCAGTGGTCCTACGATATTTGGGCAAGACTATCTCGGAACCGCTTTCATATTACTTCGATATGGGCCCTTAAGGATCAACGATTCTCTTTAATCTCATTCTACATCTCCCTTCTTCTAATAAGAACATAGGTTCGGATGTAACCATTGCGCGGTTTGATTTTCAAGAAAGTCATACAGAAAGGCAGTGCACTTTCGCTAACCTTCTGAATCTCTCAGCATAGTTGCTACTAGATTAGCCGCAGCTGTTTCGTCATCGAAGGATCTAATAAGCTCGTTTTTCCAAAACGCTTAAGCCGGACGGACGAAAAGTGCGTGCTCCGCATCATTTTCTGTGTTTTGTGCTTTCAGACGACAGGTCGCATGCGATATCTGCTCGCAAACCGAAACAGCAGAGATAGCTTGCATACTTTCTGTGCCCAGTCAGAGCTTGGGTTACAAAAATTTTCTTTCTCCACATTTTCTATTCAACGCCGAAGGTTACGGTGTTCGTCAACTTTCCTTCGTTGTGGGCATTTCTCTACAATCCTATGTTAGATAGTCGTCCTTGAACTGTTTCCATCTTATGTAGAAGACTGCTACTTTGCCATACTTTCTGAGCCTCGATTGATGCGGCAGACATCATTTACGTGTAACCTATGCTGCTTATCAATTTCGCCATCTAAATTGGGCGTAATCCTCGACAAATTGATAGTTATTGCTAGTGCATCGTCAGTAATCTTTTTGGCAAATGTTAACCGTGTATCCAGATGCACCCCAAAATTCCAGATGCACCTGAAATTCGAAATACGATATTCAGTTCGATTTCCATCGACTTCTATCAATCGCATTTGAAAGAACCTTCTCCCTGTTACCAATATCATTTCACTTTTCCCTGCGGCAAGTTTTAGCTGGTGCTTATGTCGCCACCTACTTACACTGCTTAAGCTATCGTTTGCTACGATCTCTAATCTACTAGCGCCGCCGTTACCTATTGTACTATCAAGGTGACATCTTCTGCACAATTCTTACTAATTTCGCTCCTGTTAAAATTTCCATATTGAGCAGGTCATCACACATGAAATTCCACAGGAAGTGTGCAAGGATGTGATTTTGTGGTACTTCAGCTGTAAGCCTGCATTCTCTAACGCCGTTGTCTTTATAATAATAGAGACTTCTATGTTGCAAATGGCTATCTATCACCTTAACCAGGTACGTTACGGGTAGAACTCTCTACTCTCTCTAGTTACATTTTCTATAATTGTTTCCCAATCATATGTATTTGTGTATGTAGCGTGTATACAGTTTTGTAAACGATAGATAGATAGATAGATAGACAGCAAAATTTAATTTTGTAAGACATGACTTTCTATTATATTTTCCTAAGTAAAACAAAGGAATAGATAGACGAATGCACTTGTGTGTAACCTAACGCAAATCGAAAGAAAATATCCCCGAGGTATTGCAACAGAAAAGTTTTCTTTGATTGTGTTTGAATTTTTTTTTGCTCAACAGTTGCTTTGTAATAACAAAAATCATCGAGAAAACTTATATATATATCTTATATATATATATAGAAATATATATATATATGCACACTCGGACGTGTGCATGCATGCATCCACATGCATATTAATGCGATTATTTTCAAGTACAAGCGAGTTTATTCACTTGATCAAATTCTATTTCCATCGGTTTTCTTTTTCGCAAGAAATGTGATTTTAATTCTTCTAAAAGAATGCTTCATGCCCATAGCATCGGTTACAGAACCAGAAAAAATCAATTAACATAATTTGATAACATAAACCACTCATTGTCGCTATCGAACTAGTTGGGTTTTTCGAAAGTTTATTGACCTCGAAACAATTTCTGTTGACTTTTTGACGTCTCAAATACGATAGTTTTGTTTGTTCATATCATCAGAAAGTAATTACTCATTATTCAGAACAATTTTGTTTAAAAATTACGATTTTATTCAAGCATCTCCAGTAAGCAATCAATGAATAAGTAGAGAATACATTTGAAAACATCTCAGCTTTTGTTGTTTGATTTCTCAGCTTTTGTTCTTTGTCAAATGTCATCTCAGAATGACAGTTATGAGTTGACAGTTCAAAAATGACGCGAAATTTAAGATGACACCTTTTGCTAAAAGAGGTTACATGCACACGTACATCGACATTCATATATTGATCGAAGTGTCAACACAAAAAATAATATTAAAATATACGCGAGAAGGGTACCTTTGTACGAAATCACACATACAAGTATACTTACTATCTTTGTCCTGGCTTTTGTGCTTCCCCCAAGTACTTAGAACTCATATAAAATATATCGGAGAAAATGAATGAATAGCCTCATATCGATCCGTCCATGTATCGGCTGTTAACGGAATAGAATGAGACACAGGAAGTTAAAGCTTAACGATCGTATTTCTATTTTTTGGTTTTGAAGGAAGCGTAACATTGAACGTAATGTACTGTCAACAAAACAAATAACTTACATGAGTATTTATCAGGACCATTTCAAGGTTCAATGCCCGAAATAAACATACTCAACCCATAGATATGCCCGAAATAAGAAGAAGACTTTAACTACGACCTTATAAAAAATATTGATCTCAAAGTTGCTACAAATATTCTCGAAACCCATCTGAAAATTTATACTAAAAATGATTTTGATTTATATTAGGACTTACTTCCTTCCTAGCTTTGCTGTGCTATTATCGATAAAGAAATCATTTTTTTTTTTTTACAAGAAATAAAAAATATTCATATTCTTAGTTTATGCAAATTGTAACGGAGAATGCAATATTAAATACTAAGCAATCACTAGCTATGCTTTTAGATGCTTAATCGCTTCCAGCGATTAAAAATATTCGGTAAAAAGTGTTTGTGTTTTTTTACTATGCAAGCCGGTAGGAGGAAGGAATCTTCCAAAGATACTACTGACCCGTACCACGTACTGTATACGAAATCTACCTCCCACACACACACACACATACCGTTGACACTCTCCCTGGTGAGACCACTGTTAACCATTATTTCGCGGAGATTGTTTACGGTTAATTGCTCTTCTTGTAGTGGGATCTTAGTGGACTTCATGTGCGCGTGTGTGTGTGTGTGTGTGTGTGTGTGTGTGTATGCGTGTTTGCATGTCTGCACTTTTTTATTCTCTTTGAAATGCATCCAATATACGTTTATTACAAAAACACTATTTGTTTCTAAGAGAAATAAATTTCATAAACGATAATAATATGGGACAATTTTTTGAAAAATGCAAAGGAAGTAGATATGAAAAATATTTTTTTACATTGTAAGTGATTCCCAAAGAAGACGAAGAAGAAGAAGAAGAAGGAAATATTATTATAATAAATATTTTAAAATTAAAGTAAAGCTTATGCTTAAGTTCAAGAATTTTTATTTATTTTTTTTTTTTATATTCTAAATAGATTATAATTATTATAACATTAATAAGAATAAAGACTAAAGCTTACACTTACACACACCAAACAATAAAAAAGTTATACTCGAGTAGAAAAGAATTTTTTAAAACTACCACCTTATGCAAGAATTTTGATTGCAAGATAAAGCAAAAAATCCGTTCGCCTCATATGATTGCGCACCTTATGGTTAATGATTGAAACTCAAAATCACATTTATATGCGCGACTTTATGTTCTAATGTATATATATATATTAATTCATATATGATTGAAATTCAAAATCATATTTATATGCATGACTTTATGCTTTATTATGTGTAGTAATTCATATATGTCACTAAAGTTATGGTCCAATAAGATTGATATTTAAATGGAGATTTCGCTACGAAAAGAGTTGAAATGTTACCTTAGAAACTTGAGAAGTTTTGACCAACAATTTATTAAATAATAATAACAATAAATTAAAACGTATGTCCGTCCATCTCTCTATCTCTATCTCTATCTCTATCTCTATCTCTATCTCTATCTCTATCTCTATCTCTATCTCTATCTCTATCTCTATCTCTATCTCTATCTCTA
>KK351013.1:1914603-1928136 GCA_000671755.1 Glossina brevipalpis
AATTTTCTCTTTGTTCACTTTCACATTTTTAACACGCTGTAACTCACAACTGAATGCACCAAACAAAAAACAACGAGAGAATTTTTTTTACTGCGAAATGTCACCTTTCCAACGAGCATAAATCTGAAATTGTTTGATCGATACTTTACGAGAAATCTACCAGTGTAGCCATTTACCGAAAAAATAATGGATTTCTTTTTTCCCAAACTAATATGTAAATTAGAACGAAACATGAAATAATTCCGTTGGAATGGATATATAAAAATACTGGAAATACTGTCAATACTTTAAGCGAGATTACCGCAAATATATCGCAATGGAATTAAAAAGGTGCAAATGGAAATATCGTCGGATATAGCATATTTAATGACTTATTAAAAGGATTGAATTGTATAATTTAAAAAATCCTATGTTTGCTATTGATCTTAGCCTAGAGATGTTGTCGAAATTAATTTCTAAAATAATTTACATTTCTCTTATGGAAATTCACTGGAAAAAAAAGTGACCTTGGAGAACAGATTTGCTTTCAAATGATGATGAACTACCCTATAGTTGTAATTATTTGCTCTTTATTATGTTATCATTTCACTTATCATAATTCGGTCTTTTTAAAAATGGTAATTTAAATATTATATTATTATTGTATGTTAGAAACTATCGTTACCTTGAATTATTAGTGATTTAGGCTCGATTATTGAGGACTACCGCGATGTATAAACTTACAGTAACGAACTGTATCTTCAAACTAAACTATTTTTCGCAACATAATGCCATAATGCTTAACTTTAACTTTAACTTCAACCGTTATTTGCCATGGCATAAACAAACTTCCAAACATTTATCTTATACCTTATCGGATAACGACTAAACTCCTCTTTTTACTCGAAACCGAAAGTTTTCTTGAGAAGCCGAAAACCTCTTTTTTATAGTTTATCGAGCTCACTACGACTGTTCTGTTCGCCAAGAGACTATCTAATGAAAATCTAAAATAACTTAACTAAGCATGGAACTAAAACGAAATCTGACTTTGTTCCCTACAATTGTAAAGTAAACGGTGGCATCTTACCAACGCCTGGCCATCATTTGCGCACCGGAAACAACAACACGTCGCTACCTAATGGTTTAAAAGGAAAACGTATTTTTCCGCTTACTTGGCTTATTTTAACAAGCCTTCATTCAGCTTTTATACAAGCTTCGTTATTTTTTTCCTGTATGGAATATTAAGTTTGCTAATAGCTAACGTTTCTATTAAAATACATTAGGGTAGTCAACACAATAACTGCGTTTGCATCAGGCATCACTATAATGCACTAAATGATATATCTTGCATTGCATTATTGCAGCAAAATTATGGTTGGAGAGCAGAACATTAATAGATATAAACTTAATAAAAAGCGAAAAGTTTTTCAAAAATTAATTTTATTAACAAATTTAATTATTTCTCGTAAGCATAGTTAATAATCTAATATTTAGTAAATGATTATTGAAATCGTTTTAATAAAATAAAAAAAAAAAACAATTAACAATTTTAAAGTCATATGGTACTTGAAATACTAATCATATGATTATGCTTTGTTTTCATAATGCATCACTGTTTTGCTAGACAATGCAATGTTGCTAACTTTTTGAATTCCTGCAATAATAATAATAATAAAAAATTATGCAATCAAGCAGCATGTTCAGTTAGATATAATACATATAAAATCGAGCGTTCATCATATAATTATTAGATAGTCCCTTTCTACGTTAAAGTATAACTTTGTAAGAGATTGGGATAGTAATTTTTCTTTTTTTTATACTCAGTGCTGATGCAAATTGGAAAAGTGGACCAAAAGAGACACCAAAGTAAGTGTCTTTTTGCAATTTGCATTAGTATTGAGTACAAAAAAGGAAAAATTACCACCACCATTTCTTATAAAATTGTATTTTAACGTAGAAAGAGATTATCTAAGTTACATGATGATCCCATAGTTGTAGCATTAGGGACGATGCGAATGCAACCAAAATGTTATTGTGAACTGACGTTGAAGTTTATAAATAACCATAACAAAATCATATGGTTTTTATTTCAAGCAGTATATGTTTTTGAAATGATATATAAATTCCTAATTATTGCTGCAGTTAATTATAAGTATATATTAATAATTATTTTAGAAAAAACTTAACTTAACTAATTTAACCTCAAATAAATTTCAACTACGATTCAACTCCACTCAACTTCAAATTCAAGTCCAAGTCCAATGCAAATTCTTTTCAATTTCGATATTTAATAAAATAAAAATTTAATTCAAATCAATCGCCGCCCCCAAATTAGAATTCTGACCTGCCCTTTTTGATTTGGTTGACTTTTCAAATTAACTCACACAAACATTAAAATGCAACAATAAAAAAATACATTTTAATTATTATTATTTTTTAAGGAATAATTTTAAAAAGACAAGAAATTATTAGTTAAAAAAAGGAAATTCATTTCATTTTCCTATTCGAATGAAAACATTTAGAATTTAGAAATAATACTAAGATATAAGAGAGAAGTTCTAAATTTTCTAAGAAACAATTTAGGACGTAAATCGAAACTTTTATTTTAAATGCTAAAATTGAAGAGTTAAACCTTAGCATCATCATCAAAAATTGTAGTAATAAATTGTACAACAAAAAAAAAAAAAAATTTAAGGAATAAACCCAGCTGTAGAACAGTTATATGTGTTCATAAAAGCGGAAGTCCCTGGATTTACAAAGAGTGACAACGTATATCGCAAGTCAATTATCAAAACAATTTCAAATTAATTTTTTTTATGCTGAAAATATTCATATTTATTGTCATAGACAAAACATAGGGAATCTATTCTTTAAAAATAAAAGGGGAATTTCACGTCATTCGTTTCTGGAGCCAAAAGATTCCTTATCCGCCATTAATACTGTTGAAGAGTCTAGGCATTTAACAAAACGTGCAATTCCCCAGTCTGAAGTCCCGGCAAGAACAGAAGATACGTCCAACATTAATTGGAGTAATGTTCCGCGTTATGCGACTAAAGATCTAATGGATGAAAACAAAGTAATGGATGTACAAAAAGGCATAGGAAGAAAATCGGTTACATTTTTTGATTTTAAAGGATTGATGGCGCCTGTTTTCACATGTTTCAATGATGATGAGTAAGTTTCGTCACAAAGTCAAATTCATAACACCACTGGAAAAGTCTGACTTATTCATTATTATTTCAGACAAAAGACTATAAATGTTACATACATCGATCGTTATGCCAAATGGTTGAAATCAAAAAATATTAATGGCGTTTTAGGTTAGTGCTTAAACAAAATCTAAAAGTGTTCTATACTCTTTCGTATTAATCTTATAGTCAACAGTATCACTGGCGAGGGCCCTACTTTAGGTTTGAATGAGCGTAAAGTTAATGCCGAATGCTGGTGGCGTGCGGCCATAGAAAATAATTTAGTAATGATGTTACAAATTGGTGGTGGGCCTGTACCAGATGTTCTCGAAATGGGATCTTTTGCTGAAGAATTGGGAGTCCATTCGGTTTGCTGTTTACCGGAAATTTTCTATAAACCACGCAGCGTTGATCAACTTGTAGCCTATTGCAAAGCAGTTGCAAAAACATGTAAATCACGCCCATTTTTCTACTATCACATACCAAGGATTACAAATGTTAATTGTAAGTAAAAAAAAAAGTCTTTAAATCTAAAAGAAAATTTTCAGTTTAGTCTAATTAGGAAGATTTGGGTGCGCCCCGCCCCGTAATTTAAATACAAAATCCAAATAGTAAAATAAGTTTACAAACTATGAGCTATTTGCATGCACTCCATATATATAGGATCGATCCCCTTCTGCTTAAAAAGAATCTGTTAGGTTTGACTACTAGTACTAAAAAAAAAATGGGCGTGCGCTCTACAACATATTACGCATTTGTTTTTATTTTTCTTGTTTCTTTTCATTTAATCTTACTCTTACACGGTAGTGGATATGCCATCATTCTGTAAAGCTGCTAAACGTGAAATACCGAATTTCACTGGTATACATTTTACTCATACGGATGTACATATGGCCAGTAAGTGTTTGAATGAAGTAGACGTGCTTTTGGGCATAACTTCATTATTAGCTTCTGGCCTGTTGTTAGGTTTTCAATCGTTCGAATCATCAGTTTTAAATATATATCCAGATTTGTTTCGCGATATTTACGAGGCGATGTCAAACAATGAAATGGAACGAGCACAAAGTAAACAAGTTGACTTAAATGAAATTGTTAATCGTAAATTAACTAAAGCTGATGCTTTTGTTCAAGTATTCGCGCAGAAAACTTGGTTTTCAGAATTGAACGGACAAAAGTTAAGAATTTATGTAGGACCGGCACGTATTTATTCAGGAGGTGAAGATGAAAAGTTTAGACGCCTAAAACACTAGAAAACACACACACAAATGTGTTTGTTATCTCTCTCTGTTGCAAGTTACTGTTCTTCCTTACATTGTTACATTTTATGTTTAGATGTTTAAACTCCAAATAAATTCTTTAAAAAAACGCACAAATACATTTTCACTTTTAATTTTTGTTTTTTTGTTTTTTTTTTTTTTGGTTTTTTTTTTTTAGTAAATATGGTACTATTTTGTAATCAAGCTGAAGATCATATAACAAATTTTTATGGCCTCTATTACAACAGTCCAGACTTGGATATGGCTCAGAAATGTAAGGCATCGCAACGTATTATGATAATAGGTATGAATGAATATATGGGAAGTTGCTTGATGTTAGGTTTTGAATCGTTTATGACCTCTGTCATAAATACAGAGCCAGAACTTATTCGCGATTTATATATGGCTTTTAAAACGAAAAATTTGCCTTTGGTTCGAAGAATTCAGAATAACTTAAACCTTCTGGTAGCAACAAGAATACCGACTGATGATTTGGATCTTCAAATTGTAGACATTAAAAATTGGTTCAACGAAAGAATATTGAATGAATGTCAATTTTCAGCGGGACCGAGCCGAGATATTTGTTTAAGAGAAATGAAATGAGAAAATAGTATTATAAGCTATAAAAAAATATTTGACGGGCTTGACGACCCTAGTAAGCAGAAAACTACTATCAAACTACATGAATACACACACACACATAAAAATTAAAAAGTATCCATTATTTTAATTTCCATTAATTTTATTATGTTCTAGATTCCGCATAAAATGTTATTAATTCGGCACCGAATAAAAGTGGAGATTGTTCAATAATGAATATTTAAAACCCAATATGAAAATATATTTAAAAAAATATGCGGAAAAGTAAAATAATAATAAAAATAATAAATGATAATAAGTAAGTGTTATGAACCTAACAGTTTACAAAATTGAAGTTTCCGAGCCAAAATTATTCTTCTCTCTTGATGATAGTGATTGGTTGAAGAATTTCTATCCTTTATCTTTTTATCTTGCCTTGCGATAGCAAATTCATCTTCAATCGTTTAAAAGAAAAAGCACGCCTCATTTTTAGAAAGTAAAACCTCCCTCAGGGGCTTTCGATTGATTAGCGTTAAATTCCAAAGTGCCATTAATTTCTTGTGGTGCTAATTCCGCTTCGGCTCCGTCACCATCGCTAAAATATGCATCAATGATGGCGAAAGCTTTTTTGTAAATTTCCTCATTTTCATGTTGCTGAAGATTCTCTAATTTATCCACCGCACCCATTTCTTCAAGCATTAGAGACAAATTTTCGGTACCACCAAGCTTGCTAGCCAAAGCGAAAAGATTCGTTAAGCCTAATAGAACTACAACAATAGTGCGTGGATCTTTAGCTTCCAGTAAATCACAGAACGGTTTCAATATCTGATATTTTTCAATTAAATCTATAACCTGTTCAGGTGTACCACTTGTAGTTGTATTGGTTACAGCGTAAGCTGCTTCTTTCTGAGATTTGAAGTCGCCACGTTCAAGCACATTGCGTATTTCCACAAAGATACCTAAAAATATTAAATTAATTTAGTTTTTTTTTTTTTTTTTCATTAAAAATTTGTAAAAACAATAAATAAAAATTTGCTTAAGATAATCGCACTAATTTCTAAAACCCAAAAAAAAAATATCCACATTAAAGTAACTTTTCAAATTTTCAGAGTTAAGAAAAGCCTTGAAATGTCTATATATCGTATATTAAGAATGATTAAAATTTCTATATATGTAAATGCTTTTAATCTTTTGCACTCAAGAGGTTCGAAGCGTAGCCTTTCAAAATTTTTGTATTCAAACTCGAGATAATTTGTTAGAGAGAAAACAAATACTTTTGAGTAGATAACATAAGAACAAAGAAAAATTTGAAAAAACTATTATTAGGCAAAAAAACATATAATGACGAAATAAATTATCATAAAAACTACCGGAGAATCTATTGATGGAAATTCCCTTTAAATGAAAAAGGGAAAGATATTAACAAAACTATGCCGGAAAGTCCAAGAATGATGAGGGTTTACCGAGCTCTTCTTTTAAGGTGCGTATCATTTACTTATAAGTGAAGATGATCTTTCCATTGAAATTGCGTTGAGTTACTACTAGTAATATGAATGACAAAAAAGGGCTTACTAAAGGAAATTTCCATAAAAGCTGTTCTCTGGCCTAGATTAGATATTCGCGGAATATATGTAAAATAGTACTTAGAGAAGTAATATTAAAACATTTATGTGAAAAATTTTAGAAAGCGAATGCGAAATTGTTTTATATGCAAAATATCGAAAATTGTTACATTACCTGATTCAATAACAGCTTGTATCTGTTTTTGATTTCCGGCCGTTATGTTGCTTACGGTCCAAGCAGCTTCTTTAACAATATTATGTTTTTGATGCTTAAGTAAATTCATTAATTTTGCTAAGCCACCAGCTTCTATTACAGCATCGGTCTAAAGAAATCATGAAATATTATATTGAAAAGAAAAAAAATAATAATCAAACACGCTGTATAATTAAGTCTTCGAACATTTAAAAATTTTAAAACATTAAGAAAACCGTTTGGAAAACTGCTTGCATCCTCTTTTGAGGAATTTGCGCTATAAATCTGTACTTTTGCTTGATTTAAGTTTCATATTCTGGGAGAGTTTTTTCGAAGTTTAGCTTACGCTTACAGATACTGTCAATTCTTACTGAACTATTCATATGTTCACATTGCTCAGCTTGTTACCGAAAGAGGAAAAAAAAAAAAAAAAAAAAAAAAAATTTGCACTCACCTGTTGATCAGTCCCAGTAACGATATTGCCAACACTGCGCAAAGCAGGAACAATAATACTAGCATCTTCGGCACCCAACAAGGCCACCAAGCGGGGCACAGCTTCTGTATCTATTACTGCTTGTATTTTAGCATTATTATCATCAGTCACATAAGATAAGGCCCAACAAGCATCTGCCAAAACTTGTACATCGGTGCCGCATAATAGCTGCGACAATACTGGTAGTAATCGTTTAATTTCCTCAAAGGGAGGCATTGGATTCTTATTACGGCATAAATTAGACATAAGCCAAACAATATTACGTAGCAGAGACACAGACGTCTCCTTATCAATCAATTTTAAAACACCATCAATAACATTATTTTGTATGACTATATCACGAGGTCCAGACCCGTCACCGGCAATATTACCTAAGGCCCAAACACATTGTTCAGCTAAATTAATATGCTCAGATTGCAACAATGTTACAAAGTGAGGAACAGCATTATTTTCTATAACACAACGTGTCTGTTCACTGCTGCCGGAGGCTATATTAGTTAATGCCCATGCAGCCTCAAATTGCAAAAGAGGACTAAGCAAATAAAATTAAATGTATAAAGAGAAATAATCCATTTAACCTTTTTCCCTTTAAACGCCAATCAAACGAAATGTCTTACTTTTCTGTTTTTTGCAAGAATTGAATGCAAATGGGAACAATACCGTGGCCAATCATTAAATCAATGGGTGGATTTCGTTCACGTGATAACAATTTGCGAGCTCCTTGCATACCATCGAATTGCTTCTTAGAATCCGCACTATACATAGCTTGAATAATCTCGTCCAAAGACATTTGTATAGGCTGTTGACCATTAGGTTCCTTGAGCGGTGAAACTAAATCATCTTCTTTTATGTTGCGCCGTTTAAACAAATGATCTTCTTTTTTAGATTTCCGCAATTCCACAGTAATTTCATGTCGTCTTAAGCGAGACTCCTAATTAAATGGAATTCACTATTTGGTAATTACATTAAGCAGTAGTCACAAAAAAATCTTACATTCGTATTGATGGCGTTGCTTTTGTAAGAACTTTGCCTATTCATCTTGCTATTTGAAAAAAGCTTAAGAGAAAACCAAAAGCACACAAACAAAAGGATTAAATACAACGCAAAAGGAGATAAATCATAACCTCAACTAATGCAAGGATACAAAAAATTCGAGAAAACTCTTCTCACATATTACACATCCATACCTTTTTTCCTCTGCAAATAAAAAGAAACTCGAAAATCTCACTTCGTTGTATTGTATTCTTTCTTCGATTTTATTTTTCAATATATGCGCTCTTCACTTAATTTTCTCAAATTATTTTGGTATTTTTCACAAAGGTATTCTTTTCTTCACCCTTCCAAAACAAAGACTAGCATGCCTCAGTATTAATTTCCGTTCAAACAAACCTTAAATGCCGCTAATTTGACAACAACAATACCAAGATCATACACAAGAGAAATGGCGCTTATAAACGCAAAGTTGTATTTCATTATTGTGAACGAAATTCATTTGACTACAATACAATACAATACAATACAGATCAGTACATGATTAGTATTATTTAACTAAATTTTTCATACCCAAAAAGGGTATTCCTTGAAAAATTGACATCTGTTGCTTACGTCAAAGCATTATCGAAAAAATTTAGAAGAAAAACCACGAATACTTACGAATTCAATAACTAAACTCGTAACGCAATGAGAGAAAAAATATGCGTAATTTCAATTTCGGTAGTATGTAAAAGAGAAAAAATAAAAAAAATTAAACATGAAATTCTTTTCTAAAAATTTCAAATCCATTAATATTCTTTTTTTTTTTTGCGTTTACTTGTAATTTGAAAGCAAAGCAGAACCATATCAAATGTAAAAAATGCAACTGACAGAAGCTTTGTCCCGCATGTTTCGATATACAAATGTACGAATATTTACTACGAAAACTAAGAAGATTTTATATATTTTTATAATGCCCTGTTAGGATGATTTCGCATGATTTTATTGCTTTGCTTAAGCTTTGAACGCAATGAATGAATTTACATCTTGCATTAATTCAGTGATGCCATAGACTAAACAATTCGAACACGTCGCTTGCATTGCATTACTGCAACAAAATCATATGGTTTGAAACACTAAACATATGATTAGATTACGTTTTCTAGCCATTAGTAAAACACAAAATTAATGAAGCAAAAAATTTCTGTGAAAGATAGTTTATTTGTAGCAAAGGGCAATTTTAAATTAAATTTTATTTATCATAATAATTAATAATAAAATTTTTATAATTCATTAGCAATTTTTGACATCACAAAGGAATGAGTTTAATAAAAGTGCAAATGACCATTTAAAGATCGGACAATACTTGTAATATTTTTATAATAACATTATTATTTTGTTTGTCAACACAAATGCGCGCAGTAAGATTAGAATTTCTCCGACTACTTGCCGTGCTGCAGTAATGCAAAGTAAGCTATGTGTTGGATTATCCACGTTAGTATTCGTAAAATGAGAAAAATATCTAAGTTAGTTTTTGTAAAATGAAAAACAATTGATATTTTGACATTTTCATGATGCACGAAGTAAATGCATTCATTGTTTTTAATGTTTTGCACGTGTTAATGTTAATTCATTTAGCGTACGAAGGCTGAAGACGAATACTAATATGCCCACAATTAACCATAACATGCGTGAGTAACAAGAAATACAAGCCAATTGCGCACAAATTTTAACATACGGAAAGCAATTTAAACGAACACAATTAGTACTGTATTCACTTACATTACTTTCCATATGTTAAAATTTGTGGTAGTATTAGCGTGGCTTCTTTGTATTGCAGCCTAAACCTTGTACAAAATAGAAATAGTAGACTAACAAACGGAAGAAGAAAATTGTCGTATTGAATATTGTGGTACAAAGTACGTTAAGTTTGCCTCTATATAGCAACAAGTGAAAAATTATATTCGGCTATGTCGAATCTTTTATACCCACCACCTGTTTCTTAACAAAAAGGTTGAAAACACTAAATATCATTGCTCTACAATACTGGATAGACGTGGCAAATTTTTCCATTTCAAATGGAATATCGTAAAAATTTTTATTGCGTAGTGTATGAATAGTGAATAGATTACCACAAATATTATATAGACGGTCGGTATACTCATTTCGTCGTTTTATTTGGTGCCTGCAGAGCACCTTCAGAGACTCCATAAAGTGTTTATATTCTCAATCAGCATAAAATTTAGAATCGAATTAATCATGTCCCTATATCCGCCCGTGTAACGTTTGCTGTAGACATTCTCCTGGTCGCAAAAATTAAGATATCGTTTTTTTTTTGCAGGCACGTCAATATTGAAAAGGAGCTAAACCATTCAAAGGACATATCTACATTGAAATACAAGTTGAGATCGCTTTTAATTTCTAAGTATTTCGGTCACGGCCCATAAACTACAACAGATATATATAGAATAAAAATTTCCATAAAAGTAAAAAAATCTGCCTTAGCTACCCTAATTTAGTTTGTTTCGGTTTTTTTTTTTAAGATAAAAGTGCTGGGTATAAAAGAATCAGTTACAGTAAACCTTCCCTTAAGGAAAAAGGTTAACAAATACCTGAGGAAAATCATGGAGATGAAACTAATTTAGTAATTGATTTATAAAAATTTTTTAATGCCATTACAGGGATTATACGAAAAATATTTCTAAAATTTTCTTGTGATACTCCACTACGAAAACATACAGATACAGTCTTCTCTTTTCATTTTTCCTCTAATTAAAGCTACTTTTTCATCTAGTCTTCCTCTTCTTCTTCAGTAATTACACGAACATGTTTACGTTTTGATGGACCACGTATACGCTGCTGTTTTTTTTGTTTCGGCTTAGGATTTTCCAATTCATCCAACTCAGCATCAGTCAATCGATCTTTATACCAATCGGCACTAAAAAAATAAATTTTTTTTTTCTTTATTATTTATTATTCATAAAAAGAGTGAAAGAGTTTTCTTACCAATCCGGCACTTTGCGAGACCATTCACATAACTTTTTCTCATCATCGAAGACTTGACCCAGCTTACAGCCATTTCTGCGTGGTATATCCCCATTAACGCATACATAGAAGAATTGACAATCCTCTGGATCAGCATAGCGTGGATGAGTGACCGCTACTGTCTCGTTCACTTTAGGACATTCAAATTCAAATATATCTTCGGACTTGCAACCGGTAACACCTACTTCATCGGGCCATGTACAAATTCCAGTTTTAGGATTAAAAACTAACCCAACCGGACAGGTGATCATATTGAATTGTCCATCAACGCAATAATAAAATTTATCACAAATACCAGCTTTCTCATGACCAAAATATCCATTTTTACGCGGGCAGTGTTCGCTGGGCTGTGGAGTTTCTGTGAAAAAAAGAGAAGATTTTTTTTATTTAACTTCGCATATAAAGAAATCGAAGTTTGAAAATCTCGATGTTTTTTTTCTTTTTAGATGATCTTCGTAGAATCAATTATTACCTGTGCATTGTAAAGTTTACAATGAATATTATTATGAATATACTGATAGACAGAATTGAATGCTTGCTTTAAGTGAATTTTCAATTTCGAATCCTTAATAAATTATTCAACTTTATTGTGTATCCACTCATTCACTTAGAAGACACATTAATCTTTTCTTGTGATTATTACGACAAATATCGACACAAATGTCTACGCGTATGATTATGAATTTAAACAATAAAATGAATTAAATAATTTTATTCTTCTAATACGTTGTAGCTCGGGGAAATTTTATGAAACGAATTAAATGGAGAGCGATCTTTAAAAAAAGCTATGAATATGTCAGAAATTGGAACATATATGTTGATCCAAAAAAAAAAAAAAAAATAAGAAAATACATCAGACGATCAGAATGGAGGCTTACGTCGACTTTGAATCGATTAGTATAGTAAATAAAGGATAGTTCGAGGCACTATCGTCTTGATCGAAACGTTATATAAGCGAATTTGTCTACATTGTGGTCTGTTAAGACTAATATTACGAAAAGTACACACACAAACACACAACTCTAAAATCATTTATTCGGAAAAACGCTACGAAGTTTTTCTCTTACCGACTATATATCTCGTAAAGCTTCGCAAACAAGATGTATTGAATATTAATAAACAAATCAGAAAGTCTTCTCCCATTTTCCATTTTGATCTCTTATCTGTATCACACAGACCACAACCGACATGCTGTAGTGTTGCGTGTTTCTTCAATTTGCTTGCTTTTTAATGTGCATGATAATAGAATTGAATATAAAACCACTGACATCATCTAAAGAGAGTACATTGGTAAACGACGAGATTTTTTTTTTTTTTTTTTTTTTTGTATAAGCATATGTGTGTATGTTGGCTTGAGTTTGGTTGCCGGTTGACCACACAACTCAATTAGTATGCAGTAAACAAACAATTTCATTGCAACTCATAAAAGGGGTCAGAATAATTTTTTGTTACATTCATTCAAATTGTTTTATATCATCTATCAGTCAAGTGTACACACAAAAAAATTTCATATTGACTTTAGTCCTGATAGCGTTCAAGCGACCAAAATATAAATTTGTTTGCAGAAAAGCCAACTTTAATTACTTATTTATCTATAAGAAAATTTAGGAGCAGTAAATTTTTCATTTGAATAAACGAAATTTTTATATAAAAATATAAAATATGAATTAAGAAAATAAAAAAAAAAAAATTTGAAATTTAACAAAAAATAAGTGATTATGCGAGAAAATTGAAATAAAGTGAAAAGAAGAGCATGTACATGCCTTTACAGTTGTAGTCTCATTCGTCTCATTATTTTCATCAGTTTAGTCTCATTGTTCTCATTATTTTCATCAGTTTAGTCTCATTGTTTCCATCAGTTTAGTCTCATTGTTTTCATCGATTTAGTCTCATTGTTCTCATCAGTTTAGTGTCATTGGTCTCATTGTTTTCATCAGTTTAGTCTCATTGTTCTCATTATTTTCATCAGTTTAGTCTCATTGTTTTCATCAGTTTAGTCTCATTGTTTTCATCAATTTAGTCTCATTGTTTTCATTCATTTAGTCTCATTGTTCTCATCAGTTTAGTCTCATCGTTTTCATCAGTTTAGTCTCATTGTTCTCATTGTTTTCATCAGTTTAGTCTCGTTGTTCTCATCGTTTCCATCAGTTTAGTCTCATTGGCCTCATTGTTTTCATCAGTTTAGTCTCATTGTTCTCATTGTTTCCATCAGTTTAGTCTCATTGTTCTCAGTGTTTTCATCAGTTTAGTCTCATTGTTTTCATCA
>KK351013.1:1965701-1979380 GCA_000671755.1 Glossina brevipalpis
GATGTATGTGAATATCGTTGGAATTTTCTAGTTTGACCGCACTAGGGGCTCTAATATGGGTAATTTTGTTTGGTCGGCTACCGTTGATATATCGATATTCAAACATTTATGGAAAGAAATTTACTAAAATAGCGGGTTCATTTGGTATATTATTTTAAAAGTTGTTCCATGTAGATTCAAATGACGTTTACAAAAGTTTCCTAAGTATCTTAATTTGGACGGAATGGGCTTTCAAATCCAAATATAGCTTGACGCTTATTGCTTTTACAGAGCTATGTTAATGCTTTTACAGATCTCTGTTAATGTTAATGGTATATGTCTTTGCTAGTTAAATTCGAATTTATCTTCACACCCTTGATAATTCTTATTATTTGACTGTTTTTTTTAATTCTTTTCAGCCGAGAAAACGTTAATGAGTCGGAAGCAAAGATTGTATTCAATTTTTTAGAAACTTTGGCTAACACCACTTATGCTAATATTGATTATCTAGCTGGCAGTGATGAGATTGACAGCTTGCTCGATCGTTTACAAATAACACCCGAAAATTATATGCAACTTATTTACAATTTAACCGGGGATGATACTCTTCGCTTTGTAGCTGATATATCTAGTTCTCTGGATAAAATACATACAATCTCTGGAGATTTGATTATAGGCACAAGGCAAATCCTCACCGAATATGGTCTATGCTATATGACAAATTCAAAGTTATCAGAGAAATATAGCTCGCGTTATATGATAGAGCATAAATTACCAGATAAGGATATACAGAATTCCCCATCTTATATAAACGTAAAAAAATGCAATTATTTTGAGAATGATGTAAACTATAATGTACTAGGCTTTGATATATCACCAATAAATGTAAGTAAGAGAGAAAGAGAGAGAGAGAGCAAGCATAAAACCAGAGAGAGAGGAGGTTTTAACATATTTTAAAGGTTTTTTTGCATAGTCCTTTTGATGTAATGAAAGTTGACCAGAATTTAGGTTATACCCGTGACTCACTTCAGTTACGCGTAACAAGTATGGAAACTGTTACAGAAGATGAATTTGAATCTGGGGCGGATGTTAAACGTCGCAAATGCCGTTTCCAGCATGAAAATAATTTAACACATTTTCCAATATTTACACGTAACCTTTGTCAACAGGAGTGTCGCTTAAATTTGGTTTTCAAAATTTGCAAATGTATACCACATTTCTATGCAAAGAGCGGTAATTTTCCAATTTTCCAATAAGTAAAAAAAAAAGTTTCTAATTTTAAGTAAATTTTTTTTTCTAGTTTCCAATCCAAAGCAAGTATGTGACTATAAGTTGCTGAAAATCTGTTTGGGACAAAATAAAGGTAAAAATATATTTAACGTTTAATTATTTTTTTTTTTTTATTTTATTTACTTTTTATTTAATAAATTCAAATGTATATTTTTAAACTATTTTTCTTTTAGATTATTTTGCTAAATTATATTATTCCGATAATAAATCAAACAAAAAGATTATGGCCGAATGTTATTGCCTTCAAAATTGCGTGGACTCGATGGTTTCGATTCGCACAAAACTTGTAAGTTCTTCTTTTTATCATTCACGCGTTACAAATATTAGGTAAAATTTGAGGAATATTTCTAAAAAGAATAAATTTTTTTCTTTCTATTCAATTAATATCGTGCACACTTTTTGGTTGACATATTAGGTTGGGGAAAAGGTAATCCATCCAATCTTATAAGAACTTCAGGACTTTATTTAATATTTCGAATTGCAAAATAATGGATTACCTTTTCCCCAACCTAATATTAGTTTGGGGAAAAAGAAATCCATCCAATCTTATATGAACTCCAGGACTTTATTTAACATTTCGAATTGGAAAATAATGGATTACCTTTTCCCCAAACTAATATATACATACACCGCAAATGTTCGCATCCGATCTTTATCAATCGTAGTGATGGTTTTATATAGAGAAGTAAAACTAATAACAATTCTATACAGAATGACTTCAATTCTATACAGCAAGAAAAATGATGCCAAGTTTTAAAAAGAAAACAATCATGCTAATGGTAACCAAAGAACATGTGTTTATTAAAAGGAAAAAGGTATTTTATAGGAACAATATGAAAAATGCATAAACAGGAAACTAGAAGAAGCTTTCTAAAAAAAATATTTGGCTGGAAAAAAAATAAATTTATATATTAGTAATTAATTTAATCTCTGACAATCTTATTCTCAAATTTGGCATTGGAATTTATTAAGATTCATTTTATATAAATTAACTTAAAAGTTTTAAAGAAACTTTAAATTCAAATTTATTTGAAAGTTTGAGAAATTTCCATTATTTTGCAAATTATGGATTCAGCTGATTTTTCACAACTTACTCTGACGAGAGTGACCAGAAAGAAACATTTGTGGTTTATGTTTTTCCTGCATATAAAGTTTTTTTCTAATTGATAGACAACCCGAAACGATTAAAGTAAGTCCGTTGTTAAGAACATGTATAGCATTACGAAGGTTTGGCAGTTTTTGATATCTTCGTTGGTGAGCACAAAATTCGAATTTGATATAAACGAAAGGAAATAAACCTCTTTTAAAATCAATTACAAGTCTTTGTAAAAATCATCTATATCCATATTTCTTGTTTTGCTTTGCAAAATGTTTCTACTTTTCACTTGAATCTCGCCCAACAGATAATGGAAAATACAAACGCCTTAGTAGGTGGTACTAGTTTACTTTTTGATATGGTTGACTTACCCAAAGAACGTCTCATACGACGTATAATATTCTCATTTCAGGACTTGCTCGGTATTAAAAAATATAACTTCAAAATTAAATAATAAACTATTAATCCAAATTTTTTTAAATAGTATCACTTGGAAGTACTGCAGGATTCTTTTTGGGTTTCAGCGTCATGGCTTTAGCTGAATTTTTTTACTACTTTGTCTTGAAAATTATAATTGTAATCCTTATAAGAAGAAATTAAGAAAATTGTTTAAAAGTAAAAACACTTAAAAAGTTTAATTTTTCATTAAAAAAAAAAATTTTTCGAAAATCAAATTTCTTAACATGTCACTTAAGTTAATAAAGCAGATTTTTAAAATAAATAAACGAAAACAAGCACATGAAAGTAGAAAAAGAAAACCTAACATTTAGAAGATAAAACTGCAAGTATTTTAATTTCCTAATTATTTAAAATATTTATTATCGTACGCAGTTTGTCGATCAGAAAAGCTAACAAAATTAGAATAAAATATAAGAAAAAATCAAAACACTTACTTAACGTCATCTAGACAACCTTTTAAATGAAAACCATTCACACAATTTCTTATTAAAAAAAATAAAAATTTTTTATTTATATATATATATTTAAAAATTGATTTTAATATTTAAAAAATTGATAAAAAGTTAAACAAATACAAAATGAAAAGTTAAAGAAATACAATTGATATAAACAATTCATTTTAATATGTAAGAAATTAACAAAAAGGTATAACAAAAAGGTATAACAAGTTATAATAAAAAAATTATTTTGAAAAATAAATGTAATAGTAATTAAACAATTTAATGTAATTAAGAATTTATAAAAATTTGAAAAATGCTTAAGAAAAAAAAGGAAAATTAATACACAATACATTTTGATCAATTTTCTTTTTTGAAAATAGAAAAATTCGTGGCATCGTAAATTTTCAATTATGTTTTGCTGTCGATTAAAAATTTGCATATAATGATTCAATTGAAGAAGCAAGCTTTCACTTGTCTCTATTTTTTTCTCTCGCACGAATTATTTCTAGCTCCGGCTGCGGGGCAAGGTATTTTTTTATTAAGTTCAACTTCTTTTTGGCGGCCATATATAGTTGTTTCCATAGTTTCTTTGGGATCTTTTTATCTTTCTACAAAATTTACAAGTATTCACATATAAAAAAAAATAATTTCATTAAACAAACCTCATTTTACTCACCTTAGACACAAAATAGAGTTATTCTACACAATTATGAATTCAAAAAAAAAATTATAAGAAATTATGAATAATCCAAAGCAGGCTGAATAATGAACTATAAACACGTAAATAATGAACTTGTAAATGTACGTCTTAAACATGTACCGTTATTTTTAGAGTTTCCATTACTTTTACTTTATATTACTTTGGGTTTTGTGGGATAATAAAGATAATATTCCAAACGCATGGTTGCAATGATATCGCAGATAAATGAAAGCATTAAGGCGAGAAAAACGCTATATTAGTAAAAAATAATTTATTTACTTATCTAATTATTTATTTATTTGACTTAGTCATTTATTAATCTTTAAGACATCTTAATTGCATTAAAAAAACAAACTATGTTAATATTATAGGTATTGAATTCTTTTAAATAAATACAACTAAAAGACCACAATTCCCTTTTTGTCATGAGTTAACATGCAACACATGTAAAGAAAAAAGCATAACAACTATAATAACCGCTAAATTTATTAAGGTTCAAACAAAGAACTTCGCATTCAAACTGAAAATTTTTTATTCAAACATCATTTGTTGGTGGATAGCTGAATTTGAGAAGATGAAGAAGAAGAATTGACATGCAAAGCAGCAAAGTATTTCAGCTAAAGCTAATTTGTTCATCTCGTTACACTTTCCTGGTTCTTTTATAACTTACAGATTTGTTTGGAAAGAAAGTCGTACAAGTAAAATAATACTGCGAACACTAAATCAAAGAGAAGTTTTTATTAATATCAAATTAACACTACGTTTCTCATTGGTAAAAGGAAATTAAATAAAAAGTAAAAAACGTCAATTTCCTTCAACGAACATTTCGTTGAACAGTTTATACAACTAAAAAAGATGGAGATAGAGAAAATCTTAAAATGGATAGAAGCTACTTACCTCAATAATAAATGTTATGGCTGGTGGCCTTTGTTATGCTCTTGAGTGGTGGCATTTGATGTGCAAATGATGGCGTTTGTTGCGCTCCAAGTCGTGGCATTTGTTGAGGTTCAAATTACTGCATTTGCTATTGGATTTGTATTTGGTGCAGTATTTGTCCTTTACTTGTTGGATTCCTTGTATTATATTTCTTGTGATGATGATGATGGTGGTAATAATGGTTGAATCTAGGTAAGTTATGAAATGTTTAAATAAAAAGTAAAAAACGTCAATATCCTTCAACGAGCATCTCTTTGAACAGTTTATACAATTAAAAAGATGGAGATAGAGAAAATCTTAAAATGCGTAGAAGCTACTTATATATATATATATATTCGATTGTAATCGTAAGCCGATTTCAATGCTAATTAAATGCCTTAAGCGTGTTGATGCAAAAATTGATGTTGAATGGAGTTGAATCTAGGTAAGTTTTGAAATACTTTCGTCCCAACGTTCTACATATTTTTTTTTTCAAATTTAGGTATTCCTTAATTATGATGGACAGGAGTACTTGGCTTTATCGCACAAACTATGTTGGCCACAGTGATTTGATATGAACGTCAGACGCATTTGGGAATGTTTTTACGTTTAATTCTCACATTGGCAGACGAATTTGGCGTCACTGTCGTTATTACAAACTAAGTAGTAGCTGAAGTTGACGTTAGCATTATTTATAAGTGTGATGGCAAAAAATCCGTAGGGATACATATTAGCCCATGCATTAACCACCCGTTTGTCCTGACGATAATCGCATTTGCAAAACTTATTCGTACAAAAATGCGCAAATCTAAAAACCGGTATTATATTGCCCTCGGACCATTTCCCAGACTTTACAACAAATAATATACGAAATAGAAAACTGAGCAGGCAGGCCACATCCACACGTTAAATCTGCCGGAACCAACAAGAGACGTTTATGAATAAGAACGCCACGAAGGGTAGTTTCTCAAATACTTTTCAGATTCATGAAGAAATGGAAAGTATGGTACACGATTCGCCTTATTAAGTGTCCACGAATGGAAGAATGTTAGTCGTTCTTGCAAACGACTTTAACTCCCTAGTGCCGTATTATTCAATTTGTAATAAAGAGAGTATCCATCACAAAATTAGCAGAAGAAATGGGCATAAAAGTAATAGCCCACGTATGTTATTGCGATGTCAGGAACAAAAGCTTAAAAGAAAATTCAACGTTCTTCAACTCGATGAAGAGATAAATACTAACTATGAACGATTACATGCATATATTAGATATAATTCGCATATTGCACATTAGAAAATCTACCTGAAGACAACATACAACATTTCGAATGAATTCATCGGAAAACCAATCAGTTCTTATTAAAATAAATCATTTATTTGCTTAAATGCATTCATTTGGCTCGTATTTTACATTAAAAAGTCAATTTCGGAATTTCGTATATAGTCCCTACAAAATTTAAATATTATCTGTTCCTCTATTTCTAACAAAACATGCGTGGAGCTTTTTAACTAACCATTTCGCCAATTAATTTGTAGACTTGAATTGAACTTGACTTAATCATTATTAGGGCTAGGAATGTCCAGGATATCATTTCATCCACTCTACCATTGCTTTGAATTACTTTTTTTTCTCTCTCTTTGTAATTTTAATACTACAAATATATTTTAAATTAAATTTTTGTAAAACATGACTCCTTTTATTTTTTTTACTTTTTTTCCTATTTTATTTTTTACAAATATTTTCTAATCTTAGATTTCCATTACTAACAAAGTCGTAAAGATTTATGTAAAATCACAATAGAATATTGGCACAATTGTGAATAATGAGAACTGCAAATAATAATGGACAGTTATAAGCGATGAAAATCACAATTAGGTGGCAACACAATCATGTAGACTGCTGTCATTACAATTGTTGTAAAATATTATAATAAAAACACAACTTTTAGTAAAATTGTAAATCATAATAAGTCTCCATATTTTTCATTCACTTTCATAATATTCAGCCACAGATTTATAAGTTTTTTTTTTTTTTTTTTGATAAACAAGAATGACTTTAGTTTGACATATTGGATCGAATTCAAAATATTTGTATTAATTTATTTAAATATTCACATATATATATGAAAATCAAGTAAAATAAATTAAGAGTCGAATTAGATTGACTCTTAGAGATAAATCTGATGCTAAATGTATTATGACTTAACAAAGACAAAAAGAGGCGTATATACATCTAGTCAGAGACATACTCGCAGCTGATATAGTTCAATGAATCCCTAATTTATTACAAAGATGCAAAATCTTGGCAACCAATTGACAAAAATGTGAATATATTCAGTTGAATTTGCGATTTATACGAAGTATAAGCAAAATGAATTAAATAGTTAAGAGAATGTTTCATTCCGTACGATCTTTTCAATCTTTTCAACAAATATTTAAGCGCCAGTACACAGCTAAAGCGAAAAGAAGTCTTTTAAAACAAGACGAAAATAAAATTAAAGGTAAAGAAAAAGTGAGATTTGATCGTTTTTGAATTAGAAATTATTAAAAGCTTTTTTGTTTCATAGTTTACGAACCAAAAGTTTCAAATCCTTTCAAAAAAAGAGTTTATGTCTGGGGACTGCAGGAAACAGGTGCGTTGGGCATATTCGCTGATGTGAAAAAAGCGAAAGAATGTTTTACAAGTATAGTACATCATCCTACACGGTTGCAGTTCTCGGTAAATAATGAAATCTTAGATGTAACTGCAGGCTATGGATTCTCGGCATTTGCTGTCAAGCGCTCAGACGGGGAAACGTTATTTGGTTCTGGTCTTAATACCGACTCACAATTAGGTTTCCAAGTCAGAGATCGCACCCAAGGTACGCACAATTTGGATGTTATTATCTATCCCACGGCTATAAGACTGCCAAGAATTGAGGGTGAAACGGACCACGATATGATGGTACGTTGCATGTCGGCAGGAAGAGCTCATTTGGTAGTGGTTACACGTAATGGTACAATTTTCACGATGGGCAATAACTCATATGGCCAGTGTGGCCGTTCCATTATTGAAGACGAGGTATATCGTGGAAGTGCTGTTATTCATCGAATATCGCAAAACGATATCTGTGGCAGCGACGATGAAATTGTAAATGTGGTCTGCGGACAGGATCATACAATGTTTTTAACTAAGTTAGGAAAAGTTTACACTTGTGGTTGGGGCTCAGATGGTCAAACTGGCCTAGGTCATTATAATGCGACCGGTGCTATAGCGCAAGCAATGGGGGATATCAGTGGGGAACAAATTATTAAATTAGCCTGTTCTTGTGATTGCGTTTTAGCTTTAAATAAAAACGGAGATTTATTTGGTTGGGGAAATTCAGAATATGGACAATTAAGTGATTCGAACGAAAGTAATACACAAATCAATACACCAATGCATCTCAAGCTCGCACAGGGCATAGGGAAGTTAACTGACGTGGGTGCTGGTGGGTCATTTTGTATGGCTTTAAACGAGGAAGGTATGGTATATACATGGGGTTATGGTATTCTTGGTTTTGGCCCTCTTGTGGAGCAATCATCTAAACCACAGCGTTTGTTACCACCACTTTTTGGACGCAATGATTTTAGTAATGCAACTGTTGTAGTTTCAATTGGTTGCGGTGTTTTTCATATGGGGGCGATAAACTCCGATGGTGATTTGTTTATGTGGGGTAAAAACCGTTTTGGTCATTTAGGTTTAGGGCATAAAAAGGATCAATTCTTTCCTTTTAAAACAGCGATCAACGGTAAAGTAACTAAAGTAGCGTACGGAGTCGACCACACGATAGCTCTATGTAAATCGTTTATGTAATAAATGATTAAATATAATTTTTTATTGCGTTCTTCTTATTTGCATTTAACTTTAGAGGCCTATACGTTCAATTTATAAGAAATCACGTTGTCTGTGCATGAAGATCTTAGGATTTCTAAAATATATATATTCCTTAGTAAGACATTTTCAGTGTATTTCTTGGAAAAATTAATTAAGATGAATTTTTTTTTGTATAGCCTGCATTAAGTATTTTAAGTTCGGAAGGGTGGATGCAAGACACTGAAGGATTTAAGATAGATCAAACTTTTATTATATTTTTTTGATTCCAGAATCATTTTCGGAAAAGATTTAGGTCTGTCCGTCGGTCTGTCTGTCCTTGTATACTTGTATATAGTATATCGAGATAAGATAGACCCAACTTTTATTATATTTTTATGATTCAGAATAATTTTCGGAAAAGATTTAAGTCTGTCCGTCGGTCTGTCTGTCCATGTATATTTGTATATAGTATACCAAGATAAGATAGACCCAACTTTTATTATATTTTTATGATTCAGACTAATTTTCGGAAGAGATTTAAGTCTGCCCATCGGTCTGTCTGTCCATGTATACTTGTATATAGTATACCAAGATAAGATAGTTTTTTAATTATTGTGACGAAGTTTTGTATAAGAAGGCTAACGCAAATGAATTTGTTGGCATAACACTTTATTTAAAGAAAGCCTTCACATGACAAAAATTATAATTTTTAAACTTTCCTTTATGGAAATTAGTATTTTGGCAAAGTAGTATTTGTGAAAAATATGAATCCAATGGAACATTTTTTTGAACCAACTCTCTTATAACCATCTTTATGAAAAATAAGGCTTTATATGGTCATTTTTCATATTTTATGACTAAACTAGTTGAAGGAAAGGAAGATTTTTGGCAAAAAAAATAAAATTAATAATAATAAAAAAAACTTCCACCGAAAATATGCTTTTAGTTCGTATCAGGATATAATTTTTAGTATTTTATTAAAAAAATAAATGAGAAATTTAACGGACTGAGGTGCGTGGCTATAATGTTATTAATAATGTTCTAAACAAGTCTTCGATGAAAACTGTGTTTAAGCCCGGAAATCTTTCTTATATAAAGTGTATATAGCAAATTTAAAATTTTCGGCGGTTATATTTGGAGTGCGAACACATTGTCTTTTTGAATTGCAGGATATTTACGCACTTTACATTGGTAGATCACGCAGTTCATTCGTTTAATATGAAGATTTTTCAAGTTTTTGTTCACATTTCACCCAACTTTCAAAAGGTCGCGTTTTATTTACAAAAATACCCAGCAGGCAGGGATGTTTCCATCTATAATAATCGCTATTTTAATAAAAAGTATTTATACCGAAAGAAGGAGGCCTTAAGTGAATTAATATCTTTCGATTTCATAGAAATCTTATTTCAAGAATAGTTTACTTATATTTGATTAAAAGGGAAATAGACTTATAGTCGCTTGGGATCCACAAAAAATGTATTACGAATAGCTCATTTGTATTCACTTTGCTTTAACAAATTACCCTCTCTTACACTTGAAATCGTTTGTTATTTAAAATTCATTAAGAAAATAATAAATTGATATTGGAATTTGGATAAATTAAAGCACAGAATATTAAAATTTGGATAATCTTATATTAAAAATAAAATCACAAAAATTTGAGGTTTGCGCCCGAACTGCCATTCGGTTTGTGTACGAAATCCTCATCTGTATTCAACATTGAATCAATTTATTGACTTAATAAATTGTTTTTAAGATTAGAGAATTTATGCCTGGCAACATTCTAGACCGAATTAATATAAAGTAGAGGAAAAAGACAGATGCGAAAGATATTGAACGAATCGTGATGGTCTGTGCTGATAAATGTGAGAAAGTTGCTTTGTAAAATTACCGAAAATTTATAATAAATCAATAAACAACAGTGAAAATAATATATTTATAATTTTTATTATTATAATTCGCTAAAAGTACTTATGTAAAAAAAGAAATCAACATAGTTAATAATATAAATAAAATTTCCATTGAAATGAGTCAAGAAATGAAAAAGTGAAAGATTCCAGAGAAATTAATGTAACGAAATAGGAAATATGTGCAGAGTTTGAGAAAAAAAATAGTTAATATATATATTATTTTTTGAGCAAACGTGCAAGAATTTAATTTAAAGAATAGTTTTAAAAGGAAAATTAGAAAAAATGTTTTATAAGAGATATTAAATAAAACAATTGTTTACGACCATTCTGCATCAAATACTACCACCGAAAAAGTTGCTTATTAGAGAAAGGACAAAAAAAAAGTGCAGCGGTCTTTTTCGTTTGGACAAAATGCGTTAAGGGCTGGGGCTGCTAAAAGATAAGAAAAAAATCATTTTGCTACTGCATTTCGTCTCTGGTAGGTACACACACAAAATATCAATCTATATCTATACACATATTCGTCCATACATAAGTACATATATATATATATATACGTATATATATATATATATATATATATATATATATATGTAAAATATCCATCCATTTATCCATATCGTTCGCCTACTATTCATTTCCTCTACAATCCGTTCAACATAGATTCGTTTAGTTAAGTTTATATAATTTATGTTATAATGTCTTTGTTCGTAGTTCGTATATGCTCCTGGTGCTCCTATTTTATATATTTTCTTTTTCATATGCGGCTAGTCAGTATGTAATTTTATGTTCATTTGTTTATTCTCTAAACGCTAAACGCTACCAACACTCCCATCATTTTCGTTTCAATGCGCCGAGAATGCGTTCTCTGTTTCATTGAGCTTATGTTCTGTATTTGCCTACCTTCACTGTAAGAAAAATACTCCCAAATTGCGCTGTTACACTTCTCTTCAATAGCAAGCAACCATTACTAGCTTATTAAGGGTATTTCTTCTCCATAGTTAGTAGTTACTTTGGAATTTCGAATGTCCCTTTTGAAAGCATATGTAATTAAGCTCTTTACATTCAACCCTTCTTATTCTCTTTTAATGCAAAAATTTGCTCTTTATAAAACTTATGCATACGTACGTAGATGCCAGAATTACATTATTTGAAAGCAACCGTCACACATTTGATTCGTAGCCAAGAAATATTAAAAAGGCTTAACAATTTCAAAAACAATTACGAATATTGTAAATTTATGTGTTTTCATGCTGTTTGTGTATGGAATTGTATAGCACCTTTATATGCATCATATGTTAAATTAATGAAAGCATTTTACCACATCAAATTAAAGCTAAAATAGACTGCGCTTCTATTACACCGATCGTTTCACAATCGTTTCTGAAAGCTAGTTTGCTTGTCTGTACCTGCGTCCATGTATTTTTGCGTACAAATAAAAATCACAATTTTTGTTAAGTCGATGTGTTTTGGCTCAAGGAGACATTATAATGAAAATGGGTAGGGAAAGCAAGAGATCGGGAGAGGTGGAGGGAGGGGGAGGGGGAGGGAGGGCATCGTTTTTACAACCGTTCTTATTTTGAAAAAATACAGTTTCACAGTTTCTTGACACAAATTGCCAACACATTGACCTGAAAATTTTAACTAATTTTTTAACCGCCTATCGTGTAAAATCATTCTTACAAAAAGATCGATAAAAAATTTATTTGTTGATATTTTATGATGAAAATTGTTCTACAATAGCAATTTCATGTAAATATTAACTCCACCAAATTCGGATCTCTTGTGTGTTTATTTATTTATTCCTTTTCTTTGGATCTCTCACACTTTAAGGTTTTACTTTTTATGGCACAAAATTCAGATTTATATACCTTATGACGAAAATAGATACAAAACAATCAGATATTGCACAAGAAAATTAATTTTACTAAATTTAAACAATATTTGTTTATAATTTGCTTCCACAACTCCATATAAGGACTTCCTTGGAAAGCATGCCTTTACATGAAAATAAAGTATAATGTTTGCAAACTTTATTACGAAGACAAATTAGGAAATGTTAGGGCTTTGTCCTCCGACTATGTATGTTTTTATTGGTTATCAATTAACATATAAAATACAATTGAAGAGTTTTGCGACACTTCATACACAATGTTGAGTGCGTTTAATTAATCCATTTATTGTTTAGTTTTCTAGTTTACGACTTCTTCGTTTTATTTCTAAACCTTCTCAGGAACTAAACCATAAAAACATTAACATAAGAAATAAAAATAGTTAAATCGTTGAATTCAAATACTTTTGCTGAGGAGTATTGGAGAAATTCGTACTCCTTTGATTAAGCAAAACTCATACAATGAATGTAAAATATTTGTTTCCATAATAAAAGTATAATTCAATGTATTCCTAAATACTCTTTAGAATATATATGCATTTTATTATAGGAATATAGAATACAGTGAAGATATTAATAAACAAGTTGTATGATGTAATAAAGTTCCCCTAAAGTAAGCATAGAAGTGTAATAATAATAGTAAATAATAGTAAAAGTAAATAATAATAATAAATAATAAAAGTAAATAAAAAAAAAATAAAAAAAAGTAATTAATAATATTAATAAAAATAAATAATAATAATATAAATAAAAATAAACAATAATAACTAATATTAACAATAATAAATAATAATAACAATAAACAATAATAACTAATATTAATAAAAATAAATAATAATGATAAATAATAATAATAATAATAAATAATAATAGTAATAAACAATAATAAATAATATTAATAATAATAAATAATAATAACAATAAACAATAATAACCAATATTAATAAAAATAAATAATAATGATAAATAATAATAATAGATAATAATAGTAATAAACAATTATAAATAATATTAATATTATTAAAAAAAAAAATTAAAAAAATAATAATAATATTAATAAAAAATAAACAATAATAACTAATATTAATAATAATAAATAATAACAACAATAAACAATAATAACTAATATTAATAAAAATAAATAATAATGACAAATAATAATAA
>KK351013.1:1980175-1996149 GCA_000671755.1 Glossina brevipalpis
AAAAATAATTAATATTAATAATATTAATAAAAAATAAACAATAATAACTAATATTAATAATAATAAATAATAATAACAATAAACAATAATAACTAATATTAATAAAAATAAATAATAATGATAAATAGTAAAAAATAAATAATAGATAAAACTAGATAAAAATGAATAATAAATAATAACAATAATAATAATAATAATTCTTTTGAGTTAGTTTTGTGAGCACACAGTCAATAGAATTTGCGTTTCTTTCTCTATTCTCTATTATATAATTTTTCTTTAGTTCAAATAAATTTATTTGGGTCCTTAGGTTGCTCTTGTTATTTAACTGGTTGAATGTATTTTCAGTAAATACATCTTCCAACGAGTCGTTTTAAATAATGTAATATATTTGCTAAATAAGAAAAATATGAAAAAGCGAAACCGGGGCATAGGATGGGTAAACAAAATTTTTGAAAAAACACCATTACAAGGCGAATTTTTTCAATTTAAAAGTGAAAGTATAGACATATGTACATATGTATATAAGGTTGTAGGATAATATTGCGTAACAGTTTTTTTTTTCTTAGAAAAGTAAATTTCTTATACACAAAGTATGTTGTGTGTTCATTTAAAAAATCATATATCAAAGCCATAAAAATCCTTGTGTTCTTCTTACTTTAAATTAATTATAATTAATATTTTATTTGCAAACTTTTCCAAGAAGCATTTTAAATTTTTCATGTCTTATTATTTAATATTTTTTTTGTCTTTTATTTGTAATTTGCAAATTTTTTTTTTTTTTTTTTTTTTTTTTTTTTTTTTTTTTTTTTTTTATTCAACGCTTTGCACGGCTTTTATTATTTTGGGCTTGACATGCTTTTAATTTTGGATCACCTCATTTTATATCATCTATAGATATATTTAAGTTTGGCTTCAAGACACTTTCGAAAAAAAATTCTTGTAAAGAAATCGATTGAAGTAAATATCATCAAAAGAATTCATCGTCATCATCAACCATCATTACCGATTATTGAGATAGAAGGAGCCTTTTTAAGCGGAAGTATATGCTGACTTTCTTTCTTTTTTTATCATAATCTCTATTTTTTCTAAATCTAAAAAAATACAGTAGCAGCTGCCTTTCAGCATAGAGAAAACCAGCAGCAGCAGCAGCAGCAGTAGCAGCAGGCTTCATCGAGAAACATTTTTGTGTAGTCCGTTCTCATCTTTCTCTTTCTTTGCTGTTCTTCCCACCGACCCTCTCCTCTAAATTTATTTAGGGGAGCTCTGGAATGTTGGAATATCCCCAACGATTTACGCGTAATATCCCCGAACCATCCTCTTCAACACAAAATAATTTGCCCGTACATCATTCTCATCATCAACATCAACAACAACAACAACAACAACAACAACAATTGTCAACGCAATATCATCAACAACAGGGATCACAGCATTATCACTCATATCAAGGTTCTTATCCATCAACACCAGCCTCACCAGCTCATCAACATCGTCATTATATTGGGGGAACTGCTGGTGTAGCATTATCATCTTCCGTTCCACCGGCACCACCGCCGGTTTCACATCATCGTAATTTGTCGACAGCGTCCAGTTGTAGTGCTCAACATAAAAGTGTAACTTTTAGTCAACAAGCGAATTGTGGCGATATATATAGTGGAGGCAGCAGTAGTAATTCTAGCTGCGGCGGTGGTCAACAATCAATGGCGGGCAACATGAAACACGGTAAGATTTCTTCTTTCAAAATTACTTTTGTTGTTTTGTAAAAATCATTGGTTCAATCATATTTTTTTTATAAATACATAAGGACAGAATTGATTGCTCAATTGAGAAGAAATTTAGATCTCTTTCTTGTGAAGTTTTTATTAATGGATTAAAAGAACTACATTCTGAATCGATTCAATGAGATCTTAAATGGTCTTGAAAGAAATAACATGCACAAGGTTTACACGAAAAATGAATTCAATTTTTATTAATTTGGAGCTGGAAACAGTTCAATGTGCCATAAATATTCTCTAATATAAAATCAATTAAACTTTATGTTGTTTATACAAGAAATTGCTTTAAATGTACATTCGTTCCATTCATTTTATTTTTCAAAGTCTATTTCTTATCAGGGATTTCATCTAGAATAAAAATAATTGCATTTTTTTAGTCTTTTTCTTTTTTTTCTAAACTTCTCTTGTCAAACACAAAAGACTTTCTGTACGAGTAGCAGCCAGTCTTCTTTAAAAGATATATAGATGATGTAAAAATAAAATAAATATAAATAAATTAATTCTTATACAAAATTTATATTATAAATTCTTCGTTACTTAATTAAAAATTAGAAGCAAGGAAGAGAAACCATTTAAAATTTTTTTTTGAAGTGAAAGTTAAGATTGAACTGATGATGATGATAGCGCAGAGCAAATAAAAACGTACCATATAATTTATGACCGTATACGATTATTGGAAAAGTTGTGTTTTGTTTTATTTAAAAATTTAGGAAAATCACAAGAAGATGTTTGCTATGTCGTGGCCAAATATGATTATGCTGCTCAAGGAGCTCAAGAATTGGATTTAAGGAAAAATGAACGTTATCTCTTATTGGATGACTCAAAACACTGGTGGCGTGTGCAAAACAATCGCAATCAATCAGGATACGTTCCCAGCAATTATGTGAAAAAAGAGAAACCATCGTTATTCGATAGGTAAGAAGTTAATCTAAAGAAAAAAAAGAGTAATTTAAATTAAATAATATTTAATTAAATTAAATTAAATTCAATTAAAATTTTTCAAATATAAATATTTTACAAATGCAATCCCGATTATTTGTGCTGTGTGATCTCTTGTTTTGGTTCGCTTTTAACATTTTATTTATTGACTTTTTTCTTTTATTAGCATTTCTTATATTATATTGCTTTAAAGAAATACTTTTGATTAAATTTATTTAAATGTTTTGTAATTTATTTCTTAAAATTTATTACATTTTTAAGAAAAGAAGTAGAAAATACTACATCATTACAAGAAGTGCTTTTTCTCTATTAGGAATATTTATGACCAACTATTTACACTGATATTTTTATGGTTGATTGGTTTGGATTGGATTTTGTTCACAAATAATTTATGTTGAAAATTTTGAAAAAGGTTCGTTTTTTATATTAAAATTTTGAATGGTAAACGAAAAACGTTATTCGAACGGTAAGAAGATATGAAGCATCTTGGTTTGTAATTCCGATTTGCAGGTATTTTCAGGGTAGAAAATCTTAAAAGAAATCATAAATTAATTATCTTAGATTTAGAAGCCTTTACCCGTTATAAATTTCGAATAAACTCCAGCTCAAACTCTATTGATAATTTTTTAATTAATTTCTTTTCGAAATAAATGTTAACAAATGTTATAAAAGATAATTTTAAAACATTTTTAAAACATTTTTCAATTATTCATTCAAATCTTTCAAGTAATTAAAACTAACAAGATACGAGTCAACTAACTTTTGGGGGCATATTTTGGATTCGAAATCTTAAAAATATTAGTCCCGTTATACTGTCAACGTTGCTATGATGACGAAAAAAGAAAAGATATTTAATTAAATATAATAAAAAAAGGCCGAGCTATACTTCAATCTAAAATTAAATTAAATTAAATTGATGGTTTTTTGCGTTTTGATAAATCAAATAAACACAAAAAAAACTTGTTTAAATTATATACTAATATTATATTGTAATACAAGTTTTCAATAATCTAAAGCTTATAATTTTTTGTTTTGTGTGTTCGTTTCAGCATTAAGAAAAAAGTGAAAAAAGGTTCCGGCTCTAAAACATTACCTAATTGCTCACCTTCACGACAAATTGAAAGTCCAACAATGTCGCGAAGACTGCCACCAGATCCAACAGAGGCGATCGGTACAGCCGTAGTCAAATATAATTATCAGGCACAGCAACCAGATGAGTTATCATTAACTAAGGGTACTCGCATATTAATATTAGAAAAGTCAAATGATGGATGGTGGAGAGGACAAAGTGGTAGTGCAGTAGGATGGTTTCCGAGCAATTATACAACCGAGGATTGTGATAATGATGGTGAGGTGCACACATATGCTATGGCTGAAAATGTGTTGGACATAGTGGTATGTGGGTATTATTTGAATTCTATTAGAATAATATTAATATTCTATTCTAATAGATCCTATAAATACGTATTTTTTTAAAATAATTTTTTATTTATTTTATAAAAAAAAAAAAAGGTGGCTTTATACAGTTTCAATTCGAATAACGATCAAGAGTTATCATTTGAAAAGGGCGATCGTTTAGAAATTGTAGATCGTCCAGCTTCCGATCCTGATTGGTATAAGGCACGCAATAATCAAGGTCAAGTCGGTTTAGTTCCACGCAATTATCTACAAGAATTAAATGATTATTTAGCTACGCCATATCGTAATAACGGGGCTACCGGTAATGGTAACGCCACCGGGACCAATGGTGATTCAATTGATCGTCGTAGTGATGCAATGCCACAAAATTCACCTCCTCCCATAGAACGGCCTAATTTGGCTGGTAAATCATGGTATTATGGGGCCATAACACGAAGTCAATGCGATACGGTACTCAATCAACATGGTCATGATGGTGATTTTCTTATTAGAGATAGTGAAACGAATGTAAGTAAATTTAAATAATTAAAATGATGATATATATGAAATTATTCATTTCGTTTTTTTTTTTTTTGTTTTAGATGGGCGATTATTCAGTTTCTTTAAAAGCTCCAGGTCGTAATAAACATTTTCGTGTTCACGTAGAGAACAATATGTATTGTATAGGTCAACGAAAATTCCATACGCTAGATCAATTAGTAGATCATTACCAAAGAGCGCCGATTTATACCAACAAACAGGGTGAAAAATTATATTTAGTACGTCCTTTGCCAAAAGCCAATGGCACGTAAATTCCTCGTAAAATTTATATACACTTTACTGCCTCCCGTTCGTAAAATTGGCTCTGTCGCTCCATAACATTGCATTATACATCCCATTAATTATCATATTAACAACTTCTAGAAATGTCACAATATCAAAATAACTTATTTTTAAATGTAGTTTCTCACAAATTTCGCAACAGCCGAACAACCAAGAACTAACTGCAAAAAAAAAATTTATATAATTGTCAAATTATATCTTAAATTATAAGTAACAAATGTATAACATCTCTACACACATCTCCATATATTTATACTTATATATAAATAAATAAATAAATAAATAATATATATATATATATGTACATATATATATGTATATATCTATATATATATATATATATATCGGTATATGTGTGTATGTATAATACATATTTAGTCAGTCAACTATTGCAATCTCTCGCTGCACAGCTTTTACATATATATAGATCATCATCACATTCTTATAACTTTAAAAATTTAAAACACAATAATTATACATAAAACCATGCAACGCAGAAGACAAAATATATTTCTTTTAAATATATTTTATTGTAAACAAAATAAGAAGTCATACGAATGTGTAGTAAGTAAATAGGCAACAGCGAAAACTGACACGTACGACTTCGGTTTATTTCATTTACAGTATAAATAAATAAATAAATAAATATTTAATACGAAAAATCTTAAAAAAAAAAAAAAAAAAAAAAAAAAAAAAATTCTAAAAAGCAAAATATATGCGCTATAAACTTCCTTTCGGTTTTTTATATATTTGTTTATTATTTAATTTTATTTTATCGTTTTAGTTCTAATTTATATTTGGTCGGTTCATTAAAATGTGTATATTAATCTAAAAATATGCGACCTGGTCGTCTGTCTGCGTTCCTTATTTTAAATAAAGATAGCTTTTGGAAAAATTAGCTAGGAGAAACCTCTAAAAATGACCAAAGGTACCGGTTTTTAAATGAGACATAAAAAATAATAAAAAAATCTCTGGTATCCGTTAATCGATATGAGAAAAATCCATATCATGTAAAAGTTTAAAGTAAAGTTTGTCTTGTTAAAACATATACAAAAAAAAGCATTGAAACGTTATCAATACGAAAGTCGTCATCTAACGCTTTTGATTAAAAGTTCCTTTTCATGAAATATTTTAATATTTTTTAAACAAATATAATACAAGTCCAGATTTATTTTAGGTTTAATTTCTTCTTTTTTTTTTTCAACACGAAGGAAAAAAAAAACATTCAAATCTAGCAAAAGCTCACGAGACTCTTTGACCTTAGACCTAAGAAAGCCATACCTATCTATATATAGGAAAATATTTGATGGCAATTAAAAATTTTATTTTGAAATCTCATTTTCATGAAAAAGAAAGACATTTGTTTATGATTTCGCCACTCTTCAGTTTAGAGGCAAAAAAAAAAAAAAAAAATTATTGGCGATGAGTAAATCCTCTAATCCTAATGTTTCACAAAGTAGACTGTAATAAAATAATATTTGAAAAAAAAACAATTATAAAATAATAAGAGAAATAAATATGTTTACTGCATAAATAATAATAATACAAAATAGCTTTTAAATGATATCAAGTTTATTAATTAATTAAAAAAAAAATGCACACACACACACACACACACTCAAACCCAGAAAAATGTATTCATAAAGTAAAGTACATACATACATACATATGCAAAAGAAAAACGACGTTTCAATTTTCACTTCAACTATTTGCCACAATTCCCCCCGGTTCTACACATTAGTACACACACACACACACTGGATGACTGTAGACGATGCATAATTATGAATTAAATTTGAAAATTTAAAAAAAAAAAAATTTATTAATATTTCATAATTTATATTTACGAAGATAAAAACAAAAAAAAAATGAATGCAAATGAATGTTAAAAACGATCTTAATGTATATGTATACATACAACATCTGATATACCACCTACCGGAGAACGTGTGTGTTGCTTGATGTATATGCATAAATTGGTAAATGAATGAATAGGAAAGAAGCAGTCAAAATGATATATTGCTTATATAAATAAAAAGCCAATTAATTAATAACATAAAAGATAAATAAAAACTCATTTTATATTTCGTACAAAAAGAAAAAACAAAATGCTTTTTATAAATTCTCTTTCTCTATTATAAATATTTACTAAATGAGATTACAATAGCAACAATAGAAAGAGCAAAACCCGTTTTTTTTGCTTTGTTTCATTTGAAGAAGACACACAATTCACAATTACTATGAATAAAATTTATAATTTATTGCGAGTGTTTTTATATATATATATATATATTTATTTTTAACAACTTTTTTTTTTCTATTATTCTTTTATTATTAATTTTGAATTGTTGGTTTTGTTTACACTTAAATATACATATTATACATGAATTGTTATTTTTGTTTTGTAGTTTAATTTTTTTATTTTGATTTTCTTAATAAAATGTGTTTTTTTAATTTTGAATTTTGTTTTTTGCATCAATAATTTTATAAATATAAATATATTCCAAAATTTATTTCATAATGATAGGAGTACTTAATACGATTCGCAAACACACACACACACACACACACACACACACACACACACACACACACACACACACACACACACACACACACACACACACACATACATACACATACATACAGCCAAATATGAAGTTTAAACAAGATAACGCTAAATAAAGAAAATAACAAAAATTACAATTAAAAATGAAAAATGGAAGAAACTAGAAATTATATAAATTATATCGAAGCAAAAAATAAAAATCTATAATTATTATTACAAAGAAAAAAAAGTCATAAAACGCTTTCAAGTTTTCTTTTTGAAAAAATTACAAAAATATCTTTCGATTCTACGACAAATATACAAATGAAAGCTTATAGGTCGGGCAAGATCGTTCATAAATAATCGAAACCATTTCGCCTAATATATTCATTTATTCATTTACGACAAGTTATACTTTCTTTGCATGTAAAGGCATGCTTTTCATGGAAACCTATGTACTGAAAGGGTTTAAAGCGTGGACTTACTTGGTCTAAATTTTAATGAATTTCGTTTTTCCATCAAGGATCTCATTCTTTAACTAATTCTACCATAAAGTATTATAAATTACACTCTTTCGCCATACAAAGATTTACTTTTCAGTCAGAAACCACATATGAGGTACGCTACAAAATAGACCTACGTGTTTCAAAATTTTTTACAGTTGATTTTTAGAGTAAATTACTATTGATAACTCATTGGAGTCCAAATATTTCGCATATAAAAGTTTATTTTTCATTGACATTTTAGAAATGGGACGCTGTATGGTCTGAGAAAAGGAAAAGAACGAAATTTCATAAATTTAAATTCGACAGACACAGATATGTCTTCTTCAATTTTCAAAGAGTAATTTAGTTAACTTATACAGACAACGTCGTACAATTGAGAGCTAATTGAAAGGTAAATTGATACAATCTAATTAGCTTTTAAGCCTGAAGGTGAGATCTGCTTATAATAAATTTTATCTGTGAATTTCGTATGACATTTTCGTCAGATAAAAATTTTCTTGCATTGGCAACAATGAAGCAAATGGCTGAGTTTGAATGTTTTGGAACTCACACCGAGAGACCGATTTGTGTAAGTCGGCTTTGTTACATTATGTTTAATTAGAATGTTTAATCTTTTTTTAAAAATTTTTACACTATCGGGTAATAACTTTTTTAACAAATGTCTTAAACCATTTAAATCAAGAATCGGCTTGAAAAGTATTATGGCAACACTTCTCTCTGTTAAAAACAATCATTTTGTCGATAATTTGCTGATTTTAAATGAGATCGTGGAGGCACTAATAATGCTGGCCGCACCGGTTGTACGAATTCTTTACCGGTTCCAGAAAATGTAAAAAAAAGTGCGCAATATCGTTTTGGAAGATTATAAAGAGAAAGTGTGTGAGCTCAGCTAACATCTTAATAATATAAGAAGATAATGTGTTTAATATTTTGCTTGAATAATTATTCATGACAAAGCTGTGTTCGAAGCGTTCGGTTAGACTTGACGAAAAGGAACATGTTGATGATTTAGAACACTATTTGGATTGTTTAAGCGAAATAAAAAAGATTTTTTCATGCGATTTGTGATAGTGGATGAAATATGGATTTATTTATCTAGCCGGGAGCAATGACGAGTGAAAGGAAAACGGCGAAAGACGTCCAAAGGGAGTAAAAACGCAAAAGTAAGTGTGGAAGGTTATGGAGTCCATCTTTTGAGATGCGCATAGTGTAACACTCATCGATTATCTTAAAAAGTGATAAAGGATCGATAACGAATACTAATAGAGCATTGTTAGTGCATTATTACTCAATGAGGAAGTTGTAAAAAACGGCCTCAAATGAAGACAAAAAATTTTCCTTTTCGCCAAAGCAATGTGTCGTGACACAATTTCAACACTTTATGCAAGATGTTTCACTTAAACACGAAAAAACAAAATTATCCTACGAATTTATTAAGTGATGTGTAAGATATAAGGTTAAGAACGATTCGAGCGAAAGCATGAAAGAAATTAAAAATTCCAGAATTATTCATTTTCTGGTTTTTCTCTGTTCATTTGATTCACTTAAAGTAGAAAGTAAGCAATTATGTCTCGGATAAACAACAAAAAAATGTATTCTAATAAAGTGTGGTAGTAGCATGTTTCGGTAAAACATACCGAAACTATGAACAACTTTTTTCCGAAACACAATTTTTGGAAATGGCACGCAGCAGAACTCAAAAAATTTTCATTTTTTTAATTCTAATAGTATCTAAATAAACAAGTAGATTTTTTTTCGAGAAATCGATTTTCGAAAAATTTTTTTTATTAGTTAATAAATAAATAAAAAAAGATACTATATACGAGTTTGCTTAATACAGTTCTTTATTGGTTTATTTAGTATAGTTAATTTTTACCTCAAACTACTATTAGGGTCTGATAACTTCTTACACTTTGTTTGGTCCAGAGTATTAAGAGTTTGTGCGGTTATATGGGAGATGCTTTACAAAAGGCGTAGTCCCACCATCCGAACTAAATTTTGTACATATATTTTATATACGAAAATACTGGTTTCTATTGAATTTTGTTATGTAAAAACTCTTTTTCAAATAGAACGTTATATAGGGAAGGATCTTAAAAATGGCACTATCATATCTATTTTCAAGAGGATTCGTCTTTGGTCCAAAGACACGAAAATACAATTAATTTCGTCAAAATATCTCAAAAATTTGCGACCTGTAGGTTGCATATAATTACATAGAGAGACAAGCTTTATCGATTCAAAAAATGGTTCTGAATTGATCTTTGTAATAAAAGACACGGCTATCTTAAGTCCTTCTGCGTGTTGTATACAACCAAACTATCTTCTAATATCCTATATCACAAGTGGTGTAAGGTATAAAAACTGCCTTTTTTTTTGTTCGAATATTGGATGTTTTTCATTTGTATACTCGCCAAAGGCATCGAAATCGATAGATCTAAAAAGATCCTACGTTCTTCTCCAAGTAATAGGAAAGTAGATTAAAGATGTTATTATTTTTTTTACTCAAAGAGCTTCTTATAAGGGAAAACATATATAAATAAAATCTTAAAAGGAAGAGAAGAGTTAAGGGAAACTCTGGAGTTTTTCAAATCAAGTTACAATCTCGAAAACGGTAACGACGGTGTTAACATTGCTACAAAACGTGCTCAAAAAGTTTATTTCAATCATTATTATCAATAGTTGTTAAATTACAAATTAGTCGATTCAAGTGATATCAAGCGAAGTCTGCTGATATATATTTTTATAGGCACATTGGTAAGTTCTCTCAGATGTCTTTAATATAAACACCTCCTAAATTTTTACTTCGAAACTACATAGGTAGTACGCTTACTGATGAATGTACGATGTTTTTGTCAATACAGAAAAATTTCTATGAGATGACACTATATAATATAATCACCTCTATACATCTTAGAATGTAGCTTAGAACCAGGGAAAATTATGGTTGGTCACAAAATGTAAAGATAGATCGGTAGGTAACCGTAAATTTTGGACTTTTTGGTCCCACCTTTTATTATACAGATCAAGTCAGAATCATGTACTAATCGATTCATGATCTACTAATCGATAGAATCAGATAAAGTCTGTCTGATCAATAGAATCAGATAAAGTCGGTCTAATCGATAGAATCAGATAAAGCCTTTCTGATCGATAGAATCAGATAAAGTCTGTCTGATTTTTGTCCTTTGGTTGCAATTTTTGAGGTATTTTAACGAAATTTGATATACTGGCATCTTTTAGCTCATGGACAGAGCCTGTTCAAAATAGTTTGATCGCAAAATTTTTATTACCCATATAACGCCCCGTTTGAAAAAATCTTAATATGAAAGATATTGCAATTGAGAAACTTTTTCGACAAAAATTGGTAAGAGTTAACATCTTGACATATAAAACAAATGTGAAAAACTTGAATTGGGAATGGGACCATTTTTTGAAACACTCCCCATATACCCATTTTTGTGACAAAGAAGTCTTTTTTTTTTCTTGTGGAAAATTTGTAAAATTTTATAACGAAAATGAGCCTCCTAATAGTAACTAGCCTTAAAAATTAACTACACCCGATTTGAAATACGTAGTTCTCTATTTCTAGGATTCCAATTCATTTAAGGGTTCTCATGAAAAGTAAGCCTTTATATGAGAAAAAGTGCTTATCTTTAATATTCCATGATGAAAATTGGCCCATAATAGTGGCTTCACAAAAATATTTAATTGCATTAAATGTGGAATAGGTAGATCTATTTTTTTGGACCCTACCACATATAAGGATTCTCATAAAAAGTAAGATTTTACACGGCTACAAAATCTAATTTTTGGTAGTTTATGGCAAAATCAGCTGAAAAAGACCTTTGACAGAAAGATTAAATATACTGAATTTGGACAAAGTTAGTTCATGCTTTGGGCTACCTTCCCATGGAAAAAATTCGAATTTTTGATAATTTATCACGAAACTAAGTGAAAAATTGGATTAGCAGTGTACCTAATTGTCGGCCTTGCTTGAAGATAATGTTTTTACTTGTTTTTCATTTAATTGGTTCGATTGAAAATATTTATTGTTAGTAGCAGTACTGGCATCGTTACGTAACAATTTCGTAACCTCTGAACAGTCATTTATTTTTTAATTTAAAAGGAGCAATCACATTTAGGCGTTGTCCCTTCATGTGTAATATAGTGTTGAGAGAATGGATGATCGCCTGCAGCTTGGGAGAGGTATGGCCGATTAATAAATTTAATGCATTTATCGATAGAGGGCTATACATATATCTATGACCATACACCATTGTCGTCTACCGTACTGGGAATTGAATACGGTCATGTCGACTTGGTAGCAACGGTTCTTATTTTTTAGGTTGTGTAGCAGACATACAGCAAAAATAAAAATAAATGTAAGCTCCATAGCAATTTTTATCGAAGGTGAGTGTAAAAATAATCACAACGGGATAACTGACAGACTCCCACATTAACAATTACTTGGGATTTGTTACGAATTTTTTAGAATATTCAAAATTAACCTCAAGACTAGATCTAAGTTTCTTCTTTTTTTTCCATTCATTAAAACCAATGCACTTGACTTGTCACGCAAAGTGTACAACCAAACCTCAATCGATAATAGAATGAAAACAAAAGCGAAATCGAAAGCATTTTTGAATAGTAATTCGAATAAAATTTACATAAAACTAATAATTAATAGTGGTAGTAATACTCTAAGAATTATGCACAACAATATCAGGTATTTAGTCTTTGGACTACAAAATATAATCAATTTTCTCAATTTTGGACGATAGCTTCCGATTACAAATAATCACAAATATGTGTGAATTCCAGTGAAAAGTGCAACAAAAAAAGAAAAAAATGTAATAATTATATATTCATTTTAAGGCGATTGGATATCTAATATCCAATGCTGGGAATCAACACATTCTGTATCCAAGTTTATCTTATGATTATCATAAAAAGAGTTTTCTTTACTATTCGCGATAGATTTAGTCAAAATCAATCAATCAATTGATCGATTAAAAATAAAAGAAAAAAAACTTATACTTTCAAGTTCTTCAAGAATTGTCTTCTTTTTATGTTGCAATAAAAAAAAAAAAAAAAAAAAAAAAATACGCAAAACCTAGTTTCTTTTTAATTTTTCTTTTTTAATATTTTCATCTTCAAATTAGACTGGCTAACTAGCTATTGCTGGATACACGTAATTAGCCTGGCTAGCTAGCTATGGATTCTAGCATTTTTAGACATCGTAATTAGCCTGGCTAGGTAGTTATTCATTATAGCATACGGTCCGCGAAAATGCTAAAGAAACATTAATTTTCAATGCACTTAAGACTTTATGTGACAAAGTTTTAACTTTCAACCTTCAATTTTGATTTTGATTATTTCATCAACAAAATAAATTATGCAGAGGCCGAGCTATGTCAGGATATATATATATGGACTTTCTTAGCTTTTAGGTGGATGTGTATTTATCTAAGAAAAATTGGTTTCTTTTCATCGTTCGTTAAATACTTTAACGAATAAAATATCAAAATAAGAAAATTGAAGCACACAGCAAGACCACACCCATAAATAATTATAATTACTAATTACGATTTGAATCAATTTCCTATTATAACAGGTTGTAGCTTCCATTTGTTTTGGTTTTAAAATCCAAATCAAGAAAACTTAATTTTTAGTGTTATTGGCTGCTTCGCTCTTGTCAGGCTCGTTTTCAAACTTCATCTATTATGCACAAAGCTTATGCGAACAAAGCTTGCGAGAACAAAAAAAATGCATGAAGCTTGTGAGTTTCTGACGGACAGGGAAGTATCTACCGAAACCCCGATGAACGTGAAATGAACAAATATTTAGATTCAAAGCGAAAAAATGAAAGCGTTTTCCTTGCTCACGAGTATATTATAAGAAGTCTAGTCTCTCAGATTTCAATCTCAATGTTTTCAATCGTAGGCTTTACAAACAGAAAATAAAATCTTACAGGGATCAGGAAAACATGCGTACAAAAAAAAAAAAAAAAGAGGAAAAATCAATAATGAAACCTAAACAATTATGTTTGTTGTAAGTAAATCATTTTTTCTATTTAAATAATAAGATATTTTGGTAATGTGATTAACGTTTTTCACATTTAAAGCATTTTGGTTTTCTTCTTCTTTTTTGTTTTTAGTGTAGTTTTTTTTTTAGTATTTATATATTTTTATTTTTGAACTTATTTTTTAAAATAGAATTTAGAAACTTTACATTTTTAGATATTTTGCGCTTGTGCCCACCACCAGTTAATCTTTTCGCAAATAATACAGACTATGGATTATACAGGATTATACAGGATGTATATGTATATATATATATATATATAGATATATATTTATTCAGCAAGAGCAAGCAAGATTTTGGATTTGATTATGCGACGAAATTCATAAGATTTCAAGATTGAAATTTCTTTTTGCAATTATTTTATATGAATTTTTTCAATATTTCTTTAAAGGAGCTGTTATTTTTCTAAAGAAATCCTTACAAAAAATCGTAATGTGTGTGTGTGTGCGTTTTTTTTTTTTATCAAAAAAGAAAACATTATTTATATGTTATGAAAAGAAAAAATTTTCAAATGTAAAATTTGTGTTGAACTTTTCATGGTGTATATCCAAAATTAGCTTTAATGCCAATAACAGCTGCTTTGTTTGTGTTTCTTAATAAATTTAAAATATTTACTTATTTAATAAGCGCCAGAGTAACAACTTAAAGTAAGAAAAGGCACCGATGCTATCAATATAAGTAAGTGGTGGGCTATGAAAATTCGAGTTTGGATCGAATGTTATCTTCTCTCTTCTGTTACAAATTCAATCAGATTGTACGTTAAAGTTCCGTGTTATAGATTTGTTTTTGTTTTTTAATGTTTTTTTATTTTTTTTTTTTAGTTTGTTCTTTATCATCGCACAAGAATATGCATAACTTTATTTAAATTTGTTAATTATTGTTCACATAAGCCAAGAGTGTATGTATATTATGCTTGTAAGGATCTTCCTCTTTTTTGTTATATATTTCTATTATTTTAAAGTTTGCATACTCTCGAACAGAAAAAATGAGGTTTTTGAGATTTTTTGATTTTATTGTTGAAAAAAGATTCCTTATAGAGATTTTTTTTTTCTTTAAAGATTTTTAGACGAATATTTTATAATAATTTAATTTTTGTTTATATATATATATCTCGCTAGTTTGAAAAAATGTATTCATAATCAGCTTAATAAACGCATTTGTAAATATACTAAATAATTTTCTTTTGCTTGAAGTTAGTTTTCTTTTCATAAATAAATGTGTTTAATTATGTCTAGGCATTGCATAGCTTAATAACATATGGTCACTGCTTTTACAATCGAGACGTTGCCGTGCTTCTCATAAAAATGGATTGTTTGCATTAAGAGTTCCTGTTGCCTGCAAATGCAATGAAGAAAAGTTCTTTGAAACTAACATAAAATTACTGTAACTGAGGTAAAAAAAAAAACCATACATAGAGAAATCAAATATATACATAAATAAATAAAAAAAAAAAAAATATATATATATATATAAAAGAAAAACAAAAGAAAAAAGTTATATATAAAAAGCAAAAGAAAAAAATGTATAGAAAAAAAATGAAAAATAAATAAAAATAAAAAACAAATAAGAAAAATATATAAAAAAAAATTAAAAAAGTAAAAAAAAAAATAAAAGAAAAACGTATAGAAAAAGAATAAAAAATAAATAAAAATAAAAAACAAATAAGAAAAATATATAAAAAAAAATTAAAAAAGTAAAAAAAAAAATAAAAGAAAAACGTATAGAAAAAGAATAAAAAATAAATAAAAATAAAAAACAAATAAGAAAAATATATATATAAAAAAAAAAAAAAAGAAAAATGTATAGAAAAGAATAAAAAATAAATAAAAAACAAATAAGAAAAATATATATATAAAAAAAAAAAAAAAGAAAAATGTA
>KK351013.1:2008977-2027614 GCA_000671755.1 Glossina brevipalpis
GGGGGGGCGGTTTTACTTTTTTAATTTTTTTTTTTTTTTTTTTTTTTTTTTTTTTTTTTTTTTTGATACACATTTAACGTTTTCTATTTTACATATTCAAAGTCAAATATAATTTGACCGGATGTGTCAAAAAAAAAAAAAAAATTTTTTTTTTTTTTTTTTTTTTTTTTCTCATTTGCGGCAAGAGACTTGATGGCGTCTTTAAGAAAAATTCTATACTGCAAAAATAAATAAAGAAGAGAACATGACCTTGCACGAAGAAATGCAATACGATAGTCATGGTAATGATGATCATGATGATGATGATGATGATGGTGATGATTGTGCAAACAAAGCGATATGAATTTTTTTTTATTTGCTTTCGTCTTTAAAACATTTGTAAATTCTGTGGATTAGTTGAATATGCCGGCTTTTAATCCATTTGGAAATGTTAATAAATTATAAATGCATTAAGTTTGGAGAACTAACTTTGAAAGGATAAAATTATGTTTATTTTCTTAGTGAAAATTATCATTTACAAACCTTATAATAATTGTTCAGTTTTTGCATCTGTAAGGATGATTTTAATATATCGCGCATCGTGAATCGTGAATAAGAAAAACTCATTAAGTACCTTTTCAAGAAATTTGGCAGATAATGAGGCTTCAAATATTATTTTGTCGTAAAGCTTTATGTTATTTTCTATCAAAAAAAAATTAAATTTAAAGCGAATATATTCTATTTTCTTTAAAAAAAACAAATTTTTGGAAGGATATATATATATCAAATAAAGGGTGTGAAGATAAATTCGAATTTAACTAGCAAAGACATATACCATTAACATTAACAGAGCTCTGTAAAAGCATTAACATAGCTCTGTAAACCAAGAAGCGTCAAGCTATATGTGGATTTGAAAGCCCACTTCGCGTCCAAATTAAGATACCTAGGAAACTTTTGTAAACGACATATGAATCTATATGGAACAATCTTTAAAATAATACATCAAATCAACCCGCTATTTTAGTGAATTCCTCTCAATAAATGCTCAATTTGAGTCTGTTAAAAATAAACTTAAATTCGTTTTTCTCTGTTCGTGTTATTAAACCAGGCGCAGGTTTGCTAAGGGAGTAATTTTCAAAAAATTATTAAAAATACTTCTGGAAAGCCGAATTTGAATTCACATAGCTCAGTTGAAAGGTATTTGCATACACATTCACGTGATGTATGTGAATATCGTTGGAATTTTCTAGTTTGGCCGCACTAGAGTCTCAAACTTAACTATTTTTCCATAGTCGGATTATGCTGTGGTACCAATTTTCAAAAAATTATTAAAAATACTTCTGGAAAGCCGAATTTGAATTCATCTAGCTTATTTGAAAGCTAATTTCATACACATTCACATGATGTATGTGAATATCGTTGACATTTTCTAGTTTGGCCGCAAGAGAGCCTTTAATATGGCTTATTTTGTTTAGTCGGCTACCGTTGATATATCGAGATATTCAAGCATTTATTGAAAGGAATTCACTAAAATAGCGGGTTGATTTGGTGTAATATTTTAAAGGTTGTACCATATAGATTCATATGTCGTTTACAAAAGTTTCCTAGGTATCTTAATTTGGACGAAGTGGGCTTTCAAATACACATATAGCTTGACGCTTCTTGGTTTACAGAGCTATGTTAATGCTTTTACAGAGCTCTGTTAATATTAATGGTATATGTCTTTGCTAGTTAAATTCGAATTTAGCTTCACAACCTTTATGTCTTTGCTAGTTAAATTCGAATTTAGCTTCACACCCTTTATGTCTTTGCTAGTTAAATTCGAATTTAGTTTCGCACGCTTTATCAAATATAGTTATAATAGCACTATTTTGGAACTTTTTTGAATGTATAGGATAAAAAAAATATCATATTTTTGTTAATCGGGTAATTCGAATTCAATTATAACATTTTGCGGTCCGTAGAAATAAGCTAAATTTAACCACTCGAGCGAGCAATTGCAGGGGAACTCTTCATTCACACCATTCGATTGCGGACGAACATATCAAAGATTTTGGTTTCAAATATTTTATTTAAAGTACGACAGAATTTTCCCACGATCCTAATAGTTTTTTTTGACATTGTATCTATCTTAATATTTCGATAGAATAATACAAAAAAAAACACTCCAATAACGATCTTATTATAAAATAAGGATCAGGCAAATAACAAATAGAAGGAAGGAAGAAGTAAGCCTTGTTATTTGCGAAGTCTTTGTAATGTTGCTCAGAGTACGTTAGTCTAGCTATGATAACCTTACATACATTTGCGTGATTCATCTGGGTCCACGTTCCTAAATTCTGAATTTTGATATACTCAGGCGAATGAAAGAAAAGAGCGCATGTAACACTAAATCTATTTCACTCGCAATATCGTTTGGTGCAGTTCCCTCATTATCCTTTCATATTAATTGTTACTTTTTCTTTTCTTGAAAATGATTTTTACGTCCTAACTTTTTTATTATTTCATACAGTGGAAGGCAAGCAATCTTTGTCAATGGTTTCAATCTTTTCTTTTCTAATTTTGTAGCTGATAGAGTCAAAGAAGCATAAGTTTTACATCGCATTCTGAGACTTTACGTGGGATTAAAATTTCGCCAACCAATCGAACTCTACAATTATTCATTACCATGAATGATTTCATTTATTCGTAACACCAGTGACGTACTGATGAGACATCGTCTTCTGTTATAGATCGAAAAATTGATTGAATTTTGTGATTACACATCAAACGTGGATGAGTATACGAGAATGCGGTGTACGTCACGTACGCCACAAGGCGGTAAGCTTTCCCTTGCCCTTTGAAATTTAATGATTTATAATACGAAAAACCGATTTTATTACATTAATTTTACAATTCAATACTTTTCTAATCCGAGAATAGGTGATAGTAAGATTCTAGTAGAGAAAAAACCTATCGTAGTTTAAGATAGAGCGCAGCCAAAGCCTAAAACATCCGATTGCAATATGTGCTGTCGCCTTATGTCATATTACGCGATATAAATTCGTAATAACAGAAATAAGTTAGAAAATGTTTAACACTAGAACTGCCCTCCATACCCTTAACAAGTACTTACCAATTTCTGCGCAGTCGGTACAGACATAATTTATTAATCTATCTTATGATGCATAGTAAACGAATATTCAATATTTGAAACCATATTTTTATATGATTTGATATCATCTGCACAAAAGCTGTTGTATTTACTGAAAACCTTCTATAAATATTAAGTTAGAAACGGCTTTCAGGTTGTCTTAAAGAAAAAGCTGTTTCTAATTTTTGAAGATTCCCCTGATCTCTTAAAAGGAAACAAGGGTCATGCTTAGTCTTCTACAAAACTTTTGAGGTTCTAAAGAAAGAACAATCTCAAACTCTTGATACAAAAGCAAACCGTTCAAGTTAAGGCCGAATTATTGTCCGTTATGTAAAGACAAGTCATCAAAAATGACCTCCAAAGTTTCCAGTCCTACAAGACATCCCGTGGAAGCCATTTGAATGATGTTATACTCCACAAATAACAGCGAGATTCAGATAATTTGATCCAAATCTCAAACAGAAATGTGTTTTATTTATGTTTACTACAAAAAACTTCATGACTTTGTATAAAGAAATCGCCGCTCGATTTCGTCCATATGCTAATATGCAAAAACTTTGTTAAATATAATTAAGAAAAGACTAAAAAACGCCCTGCGAAAGAAATTAAATCCAATTAATATATTAATTTGCAACTTTTAACAATTGTGGTTAAACTCAGTCATTAGAAAAAAATAAAAACTATTTTTATATTTATTGCGTTTGAACCTTGATTATGTTCGCATTTATTTCGTCCAAGAAGCATACATGGCGACTGGAAGCATGATAATGAAATACACATTTTAATTGTCTACTTATAAAGCAAGAGATAGAGCTTCTACATCATTGTTGGTTTTATGTTTAAAAAAAAAAAAAAACAAGTGAAAGTTTCTTTCTTTTTGTTTTTTTTTTTTTTTTTTTGCCTTTCCATCTACAAATACATTTCTGTTACCAAGTCTAAAAAAAACCGTTATAATGACGGTACACACCGCTGCCATTGTACTATGTGTACTTGTATATCGTATGTAAATTTAAATTTTTTTTTAAATTTCACTTTAATTTGTACACGTTGCTTTCACTACTCATTTTTACGTTTCCGGAGTTCAGTATTGTGCCCACATTTGGCATTAAAAGTAGCTTCGAGGACGAGCTCGGAACGGGCCAATGTATGACTAACTACTCGTGTAAAACAAAACAAAAAAAAACAAAACAGAGCTAAAGCCCTGCGGCTCATACAAGGTTTTTAAATTTTTCTTCTACGCGACCTCCATTTTATCAAGAAATGTTATGGTTGAATACATAAGTTATTAACCGGAAGTTTATTTTTTAATAGGGATAGGGAAACTATATGAAACTCGCATGGCCTTAATTTGTTCAAATATAAACTCATATTCAAGACAGATACAGTGATCGATTGCCAGAAAAAAAAACCGCAAATTGCAATATATAAGTACCGAATCACGTATTCCCTGGAGAAAAGACAGCCAAGGACTCATGGATATCGTCAAACTTGTCAATTCTTTTAAGAAATCCAACCGAATGATGTGACAAATACTACATCTCTTCGCTTCACTACAGCAGGGGTTTCCACTGATCTTTTCTTTCCCTGCAACGATGAGAAGAAACGCACTTCTTTCCCCATTTTGATTTTCCCTTTCTCTCCACTTCTTTCCCTAAACCTCGTACTTATACACGTATAGGATTTATATCTTTAGTGCGTTATGAATAATAATGATAAAAAATATATAAATAAAATAAAGAAATAAAAAAGACGGAATCAGGCATAGAGAAGTAACAATTTTCCTTAGTCATTGGTCCCATAACTAGTCTTGGAAAATATAACTTATTTTGAGCACATTATTTTTAACATGTTCTAATATTTTAAATATATACAGACAGAGAAAGAGAAAGAGAGAGAAAGAGAGAGAGAGAGAGAGAGAGAGAAAGAGAGAAAGCGCGCGAAAGAGAGAGGAAGAGAGAGAGAGAGAGAGAGCGAAAGAGAGAAAGCGCGCGAAAGAGAGAGGAAGAGAGAGAGAGGGAGAGAGAGAGAAAGAGAGAGAGGGAGGAAGGGAGAGAGAGATAGGAAAAGAAATAGAGATGGAAATTATCATTGTAATATCCGCTAATTCACATTACACTTCATATCTGATTTTTTACAAGAACTCTGTAGCAGTAGGTTTAGAAATAAATTTCTATTTTGTGCTAATTATTACAAGTACACACTCACACACATATTCTGTTAATTAGCGAAGAGACCTTCTCCTCTTCTAATACAATAAGATGTTTTAACAGTATAAAGCTAACAAAGTTAACACATGTGGTTTATTTGAATGAATAACAATTGATATTTTTACCAAGATATGTTACATGGCCAATTCTCTTATGTATATCTCTATGCCACCGGCAAAAATACGTGTGCATATATTGCAACAATGCACATATACGAGGTGTGTTCAAAAAAAAAAAGAAAAAGATATTACTTTTTATTTATCTTGAAAAATATTTATTTATTCATCAATAAGTATATTTGGTCTCCTTTAAAGTAATCCCCCTTAGATGTAATGTAAACTTTTATCAACGCTTTTTCGAATGCTCGAAGCACTTCCGATATGGTCTTTTTGGTATGGACGGACTTGAGCTCTTACAGCGATGCGTCTTTATCTCCTTAATCACGGCAAAACTCCTTCCTTTCAGGAGTCTTTTCAGTTCAGAGAGAGGTTAAGTCGAGTGAATATTGTGGCTGAGGCATGATTAACCAAAAATACACGAACAAGTTATGAAATTTATGCATTTCGGAATAAAAACCATGCTACTATACGTTTCATGCCCAAAGCATGCGAAAAAATCGTATGGCATGAACCAACCCATATACCTGACACCCTCAGCAACTTCTCTAATAATGATTAGACGATTCTTCATAACAATTTTCTTTACTGTTTAATATAAAGTCATGCTTTTCACGAGAGTCCGTGTGAGACACTGAAGTGATCCAAATTTAATTTTTTTCTCAAAGATCTTATGCTTTAATTATTTCTATCATTTTTGAATGAATTCTTTACCATATAAAGACTTACTTTTCATAAGAACTTTTATATTTTGCGGGGTTCTAAACAATACACATACCTAGCTACTAAATTGGGTTCAGTTAATTCTTATTTCAAATTGCTATTATAGACCAATATCCACCATCAAATATTAAAGATGAGATCCTTTTGTTATGTAAAGATTAACTTTTCATGAGAGCCCTTCATGAGAGAGTGGCGAGGTACAAAAAATAGATCTATCTTGTCCAAATTGGATGCAGTAGTGACTTGTTGACGTCATAAACTGAAACTGGACTAAAAATGTTATCATTTTGTCATATAAAGGTTTAAATTTCATAGCGATGTCTATATGAGGGATGGTTCAGAAGTTGTAGTTTTTATTGATTTTTATCGACAAATAACGGAAATTGCAATTTCCGGAACTTTCCATATAAAGACTTTTTTAAAATGGGCTATAATCTGACTGAATCGTTCGCTTTCGTGCCAGAACATGTCAGTATACATTTCTACAACAACAATTTCGTCAAAATGGTTTAAAAATTGAGACTTGTATATATAGACAGAAACTAGACGGACATACAGATAGACAGGAAAGTTCAAGGCGATTAAGAAAATGAGTCTGAGTCGATCGATAGATATAGTAAAAGGTAGATCCATTTGAAACCGTAGATAGATGTACATCCACTTAATACATGGTGTACCGTAGAAAAAAAAAAGGAAAAAAAGAATGAACGGTCAAGGCTTTTTTGTATATGTTTTTATTGTTGTTAATAAATTTTCGCTCTATCCAGGATTCAAATGTGGCAAAAACATAAATTTTTGAGGTTATCACTATCTTTGTTTGTAAGGCGACCTAGACTGAATGCTTTCGACTAATAAAAGTAATACAATTCTACTTTAGAATACAAAATACAATTCTTACCTATAAAAATAAGAAATGAGACCAGACGAAGCAACGCTTATAAACACAAAAATTCACAACATTTTCATCAAATATTTTAAGTGCTTACCATTCGTATGAAGAAAAGCGAAATATTCAAGGTTTTTTTCTTATGTACACTTATGGTCAAACACAAATTTATACAGATTTATAAATATATATATATATAATTGGCGAACACTTGCAGCCAAAATTTATTTTTATGTTTTTTTTTTTTTTAAAACCAAAATAAACTTTCTCTTTAAGTCGACAACGAATTCATTTATCATTGTCGAATTGTTCTCGTGCTTGCTTTAAAATATTGCTGTCGTGGTCGTTAATTATCGTTGTTATATCCCCCATTGAAATATGGAAATATATTTCCATATATATATGTTTATAACAAACAAGAATTCAGTGTCAGAGATCCAACATATGATTCTGTATCACAGTGTTTGCCTCTCTGTCAGTCAATGGAACTCGCAATGTTGTAAAGATTAAGATAGAAAACTAGTAATGGATTTGACTGTCATTGCGCTTACAAAGTTTGGATTTCGTTTACAGTAAATATTGACCTGAAAGTTGTTACAAACTTGTATTAGAAACATGTATGGAAGCGTTTGATAAATAAAGAAATGGAAACATTGCGATTTGCGATTTGACCTTGCGTGTGTGTACTCAATATTTGTCAAAAAGTGTACAGAGCTTTACAGGCCATTCTCTATAAGAGCACAAATGAGTAGTAAATAATACCGATGGGTATTGGCAAACCCAAAGATGGAACCTAATATGATTTTTCATCTTGTTGCGTTCCCCCCTAAGATGCATGTTGCATTCCTGGCATTAAATGTAAATTTTCTTCATGCACGAATTATATTTTTCTATAACAACAATAAAAATTCTATAACCGTTATATTCTTTAAGCTAAAATTTCCATTTTTTTTTTTTTTTCAAAATTAATTCCATGCAATATTTCGTATGAAAAGTAGATTAAATTTTCGTCAGAAAAATTTAGTGCGAAAAAAACGATGACATATTTTTTCCAAATTAACACGTTCTCTGCCATGCATTGTACGCTAAGCTCAGTTTTCTAAATTACATTACTCTGGTGTGCCAAATATATTAGGTCATTTTGCCAGCTTTCAGCCGATGCTAATGATATCGAACTCTAGCTAATCTTTTGATGAGTTCCCCATATTTATTGATATCAACATAAATCGCTTGAATAGATGATGAAGAGTTTGCCAAACATGCAGCAAATCTTTTGAAAAAATTGGGCCAATTCCTATATTGTTCTCTTGCAAGAGCATCCAAAATTGTGTCTCTGCTCCCAATATATCCGTTGACAATCTGGTTTTAGTAGAGAACGAGAATCATTCATCTTTTAAGTAGCAATTGATTGGGTAGAGATATTGAATTTATATGCGACCAAGACGGAATAGACGGCGTTGCAATCATCTATACTTACATCAGAAATATAAAGAATGTGGTAAAGAAATTAGTCATACTGCCCATTAATGATAATTCTGATTAAAAGTCAAGGCTTTTAAACAGCTCGAAGATGTTTACGTTATTAATGCCTATGTGAACGCATAATTACGTTTACTATTGCAAACTCAGCTTTATGTTATCGGTATTTTCTTTAGTATTAAGTTAGCTGCTGTAAGTCATTTTTTTTCTGATTAATCATGTACTGTTGATTGATCGTTCTCGCAGCGCTCATGGAAGTAAGTTGCAATGAAAACAATAGTGAAAAAGTATCTATAAAACTTAATTGTGGAAACTTCTAAAATTTACTTAGTTTTCTAACTCGTTCGCAACAAGCATACGAACAAGCTTGTAAGCTTCTAACGAAGATACTAAAAAGATATTTATAATAATTTTTGCGTCTAGTACCGATCACGGCATGATAGTTAGTTATCAATGTAACTCTCAATCTTTATTCTTTTCATTTTGCAGGAAGTGTAGGAAATGCTTGTAATGATGATTGTCCTAATAGGACAAAATTCGTCGCTACATGAAATAAAGGACATAACGTAGTCCGGAAATTTCTTACGCTTTTTCACTATGAAAACAAAAAATGTTTCTTTACGTGATCGCTAACAGTTGTTTCAAACGAATTAAATTTCTCTGCATTCTTACGAGTCGTGATCCGTTTACAAGCTTTAGTTTAGGTCGCCATCAATGGTCTACTAAAACGCGGTAAATTTTTCACTGAAAAATTTTGCAGAACGAAATTTCACAAACCAATTTTAGCGAATGCGTTCTGCAACAACATTAGTTCCATACAAAGCATATGTGCGTCGGCAGCTCTCTTACCTTTTTGGAATTAAAAAGGAAAATATATTTTATATGATCACTTTCATCTTCTATTTTAAAAATTACGTCTCATTACTACGATATAGCCGATTATTTAGAAAGTTTGTCACCAAATTAAAATAAAAGCCTTAAGCTCGGGAAAAAGTTATTTTAAAAAGGTTTCGGAGAAAAAAAACGCAAGAAATTTCAAGACTACCTAATACATAATTTATATTTCATTTACTCAAGATGAAATAAATTTATTTTATTATTCTTACTTTGAACATTTTATCATTTTAGAATACGTAATTATGAAAATAATATATATCTTCTCAAAAACAGGAAAAGAAAATAGATGTAGATTCGTAGAAAAATATTAAATTTATTAATTAGTGCGTCTCGAAAACGATATACGCGACCTGGATGTGATATCCTACTCATGAACAGCGTTGCGGGGAATGTGGTAAGGGTTTATTATAATTCAAAAACTTTACTCAAAGTTCTGTTATTAGTCTCACTTCGATGATTTGCATTATAAAGAAAAATTAAAACTAAACCTGTAAGAGAATTATATTCGGCTGTGGCTGTGATCGTATCACATTTTACGCCAATCGAATCTTATCTTAAGGAAAATTAGGAAGAAGGAAAAATCTAATTTCGATACCCTTTTATTATGAGGTAAGCGGCGTGCTTGATTTTTTCCAGTTTTATAAATGAAAAGGCATCGTAAGAACATTACTCTGTTATGAGTAAGAAAGTATATTATGCTAAGTAGAGAAGCTTTCAAAGTCCAATAAAAAAAATTTTCCGAAAGCAACTTGATGTAAGCTATACACCGTTGGAAATGGTATTCATCAAGGATTTAGGCAAAACAAGTTTTGTTTTTTTGCTGTACTTGGTTTGGCCACAATGGACAATTAAATTTCCGTGTTTTGAATGTCATATTTGATGTAGCAGAAGTACTTTTTTATATCAAATTTTTCCCAATTAACAAAAATTGAACTTTTTTTTATCATATTCACTCAAAAAAGTTCCAAAATAGTGCCTTTTTAACTATAATTGATATAAATCCTTCCAAGACTTTGGTTAACAGGACTCTGTTAATCGCTTAACAGACCTCTGTTAACAGTTTTGGTTTGTGTCTTTACTAGTTATATTTAAATATAAATGCACACCCTTAATAGAAAATAGGTGTAGATTCGTAGAAAAATATTAAATTTATTAGTTAGTGCGTCTCGGAAACGATATACGCGACCTGGATGTGATATCCTAGTCATGAACAGCATTGCGGGGAATGTCATAAGGGTCCATTATAATAAGGGTGTGAAGTTATATTTAAATATAACTAGCAAAGTCACAAACCAACACTGTTAATAGAGGTCTGTTAATCGATTAACATAATCCTGTTAATGAAAGTCTTAGAAGAATTGATATCAAATATAGTTAAAAAGGAACTATTTTGGAACTTTTTTGAATGAATATGATGAACAGAACATCAATTTTTGGTAATTGGATAAAATTTGATATAGCAAAGTTTTTCTGCTATGTCATATACGACATTCAAAAAGCCGAAGTTTAATTATCCATTGTCGCCAAACTAAGTACTGCGGCAAAACAAGATTCGTTTTGCGTGATTCCTTGATGAATACCCTGTTTGTTTTTGCCAAATTTGGACTTTGAATGTTACTTTTTTTTTCATCAAACACATTATATAGACGGACATAGGGACACACATAAATCGATTCAACATTTTTGATGCTAATCAATATCTATATTTTATAGAGTCTTTGAAGCTTTCTTTTATAATAAATGTTGCAAACGTTTTGACACAACCAATGAACTCTCATCCTTTTGATAGTCGATATAAAAAGAAAGTAATCAAAAATTCATGTTTTACAGAGTACAATGGATAATAAAGTGACAGGGGGGCAGAGGTCATCTTCATAAAACTACTTTAGTAGATTTCTATTTTTACATTTTTACTTTTATTCGTAATGTGAAAATTTTTTTTGATCTCCCTCTTAATAATGCGATTTTAATAAACAATTTTTAATATTATTGTTTAAGGCACATAAATTTTTGTTTACCTCTTATCTGCATAAAGCGCTTTTATTTTATTTAGTCAACATTTTTTACTTTCACTGGTTTGACAAAATTCGCTTTAGCTCTTTTTTTTATTTTTGTTTTGTTTTGTTTGTTTTTTTTTTTTATTTTTTTTATTTTGTTCATTTCATTAGTTATTCATTCACAAGAATTATGATGATTGTGTCTAAATGCTCAATCAATTTCCATATTTATTTTAAATTTATGTTGAAAGTAATTAATTGAGAATTTTTTATTTTACATTATAACTCATACAGAGCTCTTCTTAATCCGAGAAAGACTACGATCGTTTCCATAACGGATGGGTATGTGTTTTTTTCATTTCAAATCCATATTTCTTTCATTTCTTTTCAAAATTTAAAAAAATATTAAATAAATTTCACAAAATTTTCTTTGAAAAATTATAAATAAAAAAATACGTAGCGAAATTAAGTAAAATCACGAAAGAAATCTTTTCAAACGAATAAAATCAATTGATTTTCAATTTTATCGATTAAATAGCAGTAAATAATAGGTCGATTAAAAGCTGGAAAATTTAAAACGTCCAAATTGCCGCAACGAAATCTCAAAATTTTTTTTTTTCGACAAACACTTTTGCTCTTAGGGTATTCTTTCCTCGTATGGCGCTCAACTTTCCCTCCCTATAGATTCAAAGTATTGTACTGTAATCTCAGTAAATATATTATTATTGATTATTATATGATATTATTTAATAATATTGAATAAGACTTGTTTATCGTCATCCTACATAAAGAGTTTCTATTTTTAGTTATAATATCTGGAGAAGAAACGAAAGTATTAATTGTAAATGTCTTAAAAATAATTAATTAATTAATTAATTAATATTCATAGAACGCTATTAACCATATCTTGATATACTTTCTGTTCAAGCTTTTGCTTAGAAAGAGAAACGTCAAAAACAAAGAAAGTTTTCATTAAATTGTGTTCGAAATAAAAAAAAAAAAAAATGTTTTTTTTTTTAAAAGTACGTGATTATGCATACGTTTAGATAAACTCTATACGTTTAGAAACTATATATGTATGAAAGCTTTAGTTACAGCCATACTCTTTCCCTGAACATATACCTACAATCTCAAAATCTCTCACAAAAGTCGCGTTTTTTTTTTTTTTTTTTTTTTTTTTTTTTTTTTTTTTTTTTTTTTTTTTTTTTTTTTTTTACCTTACACAGTGAACAATTTGCTTACTCTTCCATACACAAGATAAATATGTAAAAAGAAACTCGATTGTTTATTAATTTTTGTTTGGCTAACACATATATATTTTTAGCTGACTAAGTCAAAAAATTAACAAACTGGACTACTTGAATTAAACTCAGAAACATTTCATTAATCAATGACCTCAAAAATAGTAGCAGAAGTCGATCTGACATTTGAAATAAACATTACCAAAGCTTTAAAAAAAAAAAAAAAAAAAAAAAAAAAAAAAAAAAAAAAAAAAAAAAAAAAAAAAAAAAAAAAAAAAAAAAAAACAACGCTAAATTGATTCCATTTCATACATTTCTTATGCAATCTCGTATGCTCGGCATAGATATGAAGAGTGTGGGGCATATATATATGCAGATTACATTCACAGGACAGTAACTGAACATGAATGGAGAACATTTTTGCACATTTCACATTGTATTTTCCATGTCTGTAATTGTGTTTAAGCAAAAAAAGAAAAAAAAAATAAAAAATATTTTCCTTCTCTTACCGCCATTTATAGTGCAAGTTAATGAAATTATGACGAACAAAATCGATACGAACAAGAAACAACAGATAGATACGCTGACATTTTTTTTTCAGGAATACGATACTATCTATATACGAATCGAAAGTTTACACATTATACGTATGTGTATATGTTACACAAAAGCGAAGAAAACCTTCATCTTGGCTCTCGTCGGTTCCTCTTCTTTGTTTTCATTTCCTTTTATAAACTTTCTATTTTTCATTCATTCTTTGAAAATGAAGCAAATAAGAATAAAACAAAATTAAATTCTAAGTTTCCATTACGTTTTCTATTAAGTTATTAAGAATTTATTTGTGAAAGAACCGTACATTGATTGGGTTGTATTCGAAATATCGATCTATACTAACTAACTACTTTTTCTTTCATCTTCTAAACGAAGTACGAATGTCGTAAAGGAAGTGAGTATTGGCCTTTTGAGGCTACGCATAAAAGGAGTGACAGTATCGCTGTAAGAATTGAAGTCCCACTCGATATTAATCAGAAGTAGTAATGTCTACTAATGACAGAGGAGTGCCTCTTAAGATTAGTGGCTCTGAAGCTTCCTGATGTTGTTTTACGATATGAGGTGAAATTTCGATATCTTGACTTTTGACATTTTGTGCCGGTTTTTCGTCCAAACTTTATCAGTTATTGTCGCTAATATCGTTTAATGATGATTGCAAACCATAATGTACTCTAACTACCCACCTGACCTTCGCGAAATGGATTCCCATGCATATTCAGTTTTAACGTCCGCGTTAATGGTTTGTCTAGTCGAACTCAACCACGATTTATCGTTCGTACGGATATAACGAAAATTATAGCAGAAAAATTAAAATTACGCTGATTCGGCACAAAACTTGACAATTTCCCGTGAGAAAAAGTATGTAATGCTGATACAAAGTCACTAATATTTCAAAGTTCTTTTGTTACTAGATGACTAGACTTACGGTATAAGGTAATACATCTGATAAATTCCAACAAAACCTTCTGAGATGAGAAACATCTTTTGCCAAACGGCGGAAACTTATTTGTACTTACAATTATTAGACACTGAAACTTGAATGTCTGACAAAGCAAACGAAACACATATCGGATCTCTACATAAAAAGCGTCTATAGTTAAGATTATGTTGTTAATTTACAATTCATCAGACAAAAATATTTGACTCAAACCCTTAACTATTTCATATTCTCAGTAAGAGATAGTCTTGAATTAGAGCCTTATTAGATGAATCATATCAGTGATAATTGGCCGATCGATCAGAGGGAAGTGCATCAAGATTCTCATAGTCAAATTTTGTAAAATACTCTCCTCCTTAGATACGTTTACGATAATAATATTTTCACCAACCAAGTCTATTTTTTTTTTTTTTTTTTTTTTTTTTTTTTTTTTTTTTTTTTGAGAGGACCTTTTACTCTGGTAATGTCTACTATACGTACAGACATGGCAAGATCATAAGTAGAAAAAGGGAAAAGACGAAGTATTATCTGTGTATGTTCAGCTTGAAAGTGGAAACGTCTAGAATGCCGGAAAAGTTAAGTACAGACAGATTGTTTCAAATATGTGGATTTAGGTTAAAGAGTGAGGAGCAGCAAATTTTGTGTTGTAAACACGGGTACATGCAATTCGAAAAACTAATAAGTAAAAACTCTGAGAAAGCCGTGTAAGTGTTTGCGTTAATTTTGGACAATTTTTAATATGAAAAAGTCATTCATTGAGAAAAATTGGTCCAATATATGTATTAATCAATAACTGTTAAGGTGTTCGAAAATGCTTTGAAAGTTTAAGCTGGATTTTCATTCAATAAGTCTTGCAATTCATTGTCTTCAAAGTTTTTTGATCCTCAAGACCTTTCTTTGCCAATGACATGAAAAATCACCATCATTTAAATCGTCGAAACCAAAATCAACAATTGGGATATGACGGAGCGACATCATCGTATGCTTCTAAAACTTTTTGACTTCTTCAAATCCAACAACAAAAATAAGGAAAGTCGAAAATGCAAATTTTGAGCTTTTCATGATTACCGTCTATATACACCGAATACCTCAACGATACTAAATGAAAAATTTGCTGTTTTAGGTACAGGAAGGACAAAATTATTGAATTTGACTCTTATGTATACTGGTATTTCCCATTGCTTGGTCATCTTAACTTGTAGAAACCACTGATCAAAGAATTAACACAAGCACTTAATAAACTTATCTTGTGATTGCTAGAAAAATCTTTTTTGATTCTGTAGAAAAGTTGCCATGGAGATGCGTTTTCATAAGCACAACAAAAAGCCTATGTTGGACAAGGACGTTTAAGAGTATCAAGGGTATTGGGTACATGTTCGTCATCCAGAAAAAGCTGACTAATTACGCGTGCTCGTAAGCCTACAAATGAGACTTGTGAGGACCAACGTCGTAGGCTCGTTTTGGTCCACACGTTTCCTCTTCCTAATTGCTGTGTGGTTACTGCAGTAGGCAGTAATCCGATTCCGCTTGCTCTCTCCTCCGAAAACGGCGACAAGAATGGTCGAAACATAAATTGGTCCGCGAAAAGAAATCTGTATTAATCCGAATTATAGAGGGTCGAAGGCGATCTGCATGTCTGAGGAATTTTAAAAATCAACAGTACGAATCATGGAACGACGCATATTTTTTGTAATCGAAATAATGGAGTGAACGAATAAAATGCAAAAAGAAAAGGAATGGTAACGTGTTTTTAATTAGGCATTCAGGTGTATACGAGTAAGAAAAGAAAAGATTTATTGAAGATCAGTGAACACCTGGAACGGACCGACGACCTACCCAAGGCAAATTAAAAAGAAAAATGGAACAAAAATGTTCCTTACAAACTTGAAAGCTGCTCGCTACACGTGCCAAATTTACTCTAATCCTTGCAGGTTATAAGCGATTTGAATAGTGCAGGTATCGATCGCAACGAATCGGTTTAAAATGTTTGAACTCATTGCTACACTCTTCGAACATTTCGCACTGCATGTACTTTCGAATTGGTGCTGTTTTTTATTCTCATATCCAGAACATCAATCCCTCTAAATTGATACTAACGAAGGAATGGAATTTCAAAATCACTTCTCCTCAATGATAAGAGGTACCGTTGAATTTTGTTGTTGAGTTTAAAGTTTATCTTCATATTGTTCGACCCATCTTTTCTGGAAAAGAATTTCTGGAACTTGCGATAATTCAAAATAAATAAAAAAAAAAAAAAACAAGAAACAAATGGCGGCATTCATTCATTCAAAAAAAAAATTTTTATATTCTTGATATATAATAAAGAAATAATATATAGACCATGACTGTTGCGATCGGGCTGCGAATTGTTTTAAAACAGTAATCAGACATCTTCATACCAGTAAAGTGCTATTAAATAATTATTACATCTTTTTACCGCATATTTATTTAAAAAAAAAAAAAAAAAAAAAAAATCTAACAAATTAGAAAAATAAAATTCATAGAGTTTTTAATAAGCTTACATCCGTTTTGAATGACTCATCCAGATTTCGTATGTAATGAAAATGCGCTCGTAGTAAAACAACAACAAAAAAAAGAAAGAAAAATCATTTAAAAATAAATAATAATAGAACTGCCAGCAAATATGCGACCAGCAAAATTATTGGCATAAAAACGTCAGCATTATAAACAACAATTCATGAAAATCACCATCAGAAACCTGTTCGACAACTTTGAAGTAGCATTTTGCACAATGTATACGTTTTTTTTTTCTTCTTTTTTTTTTGTTTTATGTTTGCGATCTTAGTTGTTTTCCTACATTCAATGTAAGAATGTGTGTGTTCGTTTTTGTCAAACTATCTACTCGGCTTAGCTCTCCTATGCTATATACTGTGCTGCTGCTGCTGCTGCTGCATATGTAAACTCGAACACAATATCTGAGTATTTTCTCAAATAAACATTTTTTTTATGTACAAATCCGTTTACATGTGGGTGCCTTCTGTTGGTGAATTGTTTGCAGTTTGTTGGCCGCTCTACTAGAAAAAAAAAATAGAGCAACATGTAAAAGAGAAGTCATGGGTAGCAGCATTCAAGGTTGCTAATTTCGCTATTCATTGATGTGGTATATTAAATCTATGAAGAAGTATGCATCAAGAATCCTGTATAAAATATATTGTTTGTTTTACTGTTAATTCAGTATCCCCAGAAATATATATGTACATGCTTATGTGCCATATAAATTGATATCATGAATTTATCCAATGAGGAATACCTAAGAGTGGAATACCTAAGTATGGAAGAAATAAACAAATTTAACCTAATAAATCAGTTACATTATGATGCTCTGAGACGTTCCTCCCTCGCACTAAAAACTCAATTGAATAATTGAAAATATGAAATGAAAATATGAATAATTACTTTCGGATTTTCTTCGATCCTAAATCATCTTTTGACCAACGCTTGTAGTAGAATCCATTTAGAGACATCTATCGCTCTATAATTTTTTATTAAAAATTACGAATAATTTTTTCTCGAAAACTCGTACCGAACAAAGTTATAAAATACCTTCCTTTCTATTTTTTTATTATTTTATTATTTTAAAGATTTTGAAAGAAACATTAGATACAAAAGTTTCTACGAATACCAATCTTTCTGCCTACAATCATCATTGTTTTGTGGTTTTTACAATAGTTTCAGTAAAGTACTTTGTAAGAAATTTTGTTTCCAAAAAAAAAAAAAAAAAAAAAAAAAAAAAAAAAAAATTTTTTTTAATTTTTGGAACCAAATAAATATAAATGTTGAAAGTTCAAAAGTCAACTCAATCGATCAATGAGTTGTGTACGGTTAATAAAAAAAATGGATTTTTTTTTTTGTATCATTTTTCCTTGAGATTACGACATCAATACTTTATTTAGAACATTAAATTCACTTCCGAACGTTTCCTTATTGCAACTATGATGCCAAGTTAAAAAATTTATTTAAAGCGAAATGAATATCACTCTCAAAGTTATTCAAAAATCATATGGAAAAGGGGTTTTTATTTTATACGAGATTCTGCCCATTATTTGACGAATACTTGTAATGCATAAAACCTATTATTTCTGAGTCTACCGACGCAACATTATCTAAAATAAAAACGCGATATTTTCGCAAAGCAATTTAAATAAAATCTTTATATTATGACTAAACATCTCTCGTTGCCTAAATAAGAGGACGCGATCCGGCTAATTAAAGTAATGTTTTGTAAATATTTCTTGAATTTCTTCTCTAAATTCAATGTGCGCAATAAATTATGAATTCCTGAGCAACATATACATATATATATATATAAATATATATATATATATAAATATATATATATATATAAATATATATATATATATAAATATATATATATATTAGTTTGGGGAAAAAGAAATCCATTATTTTTATACGAACTTCAGGACTTTATTTAACATGCTTTGGATTGTCCGATTTGGGTCAAATATGCA
>KK351013.1:2041710-2078943 GCA_000671755.1 Glossina brevipalpis
AAAAATTAAGTTGGAGAAAAAATAAGTTGGAAAAAGAGAAAGTGAGATAGAGAGAGAAAGAAAGAGAGAGAGAGAGAGAGAGAGAGAGAGAGAGACAGAGAGACAGAGAAAGAAAGAGAGAGAGAGAGAGAGAGAGAGAGAGAGAGAGAGTTCGGTTTCTTTCTTTGGAAATTACGGTAACAATAAGTGCTCGAGAATTTGCGTAATTTTCATATTTGTCTTACGATGATTTTTCAACATTTCGTGGTAACTTTTCTCTTTACATTACCGGCAGCGTGTAAGTAAAGATGAGAGAGAATATGTTTGTTTAGTTTCTTTTATGATTCATTATGTTTTTTTTTTTTCTTTTAAAACTGTTTAAGTAAAAGTATAAAGTCTGTTTAAGAAAACTTTACTTACCGTCGTTTTAAAGCTTCCAATTGTAAAATTTCTTCAACATACTTTTTGATCGCTTCAAAATTCTCATCCAAACGCTCGATACGAAAAGTATAAATATGAGCATCAGAACTGTACACACAAAAATTTATTCAATATAAGAGAAGTTTGTTTTTATGAAATTAATACTTAAAAGACTTTTTAGCTTTTTCTAGTAGTAGGTGCGGAAAAGTTAAAGTTAAGGCAATAATTTATAGATACAAATGATAAACCGCATTAAATCGACTTTACTTACTTACCCTAAACTATTTATCTTAATTGGAATGTGATCTAAGTTCTTTATAAAATGATCATAAAGTTTTGTTTTACCGACTTCAGCTACCTCTAAGTCATAAGCTAAATCTTCTCGTACATCATCCAATTCGAATTGTAATTCGTCTTTTATTTGTTTTGTGATACGATCATCTAATAGCATATATTTATGGGGAATTCGTAAGTCTTCATTAAGATTCATGTTCTCTATCATAAGTTTATTAAATTTGTCTTGTAATCTTGCAATTTCTGCTAAAATTTTACGTTCATGTGCTGCGGCCGCATCTTGTTGTCGTTTTTGTTCAGCATAAATTTTTTCTTGTTCTAACGATGGATAATTCGGATCATCAATGTCTTCAACTGGCAGAAATGTTGAGGGCATTACAAAAGCGGTGCTTCTTCGTTGAATTTGTCGTACTTCTGGTCCCAACCATGAACAAATGAAAATATTACCATCAAAACCGACCGAAATTAAATTCTTACTATCATAACTACTTAATATGCAGGGTATGGTCCCATTTAAAGGATCGTGCATATTAATCAAACGATAATTTCGCAAATCAGTAAAATCATTGGGATTTATTTCATTAATACGAAGTTTGCCATTGACTAAACCAAATATTAAAAAATCTCCTCTGCAAGGAAGTACGTAAAAAAGTCATAATATTCGATTAAATAAATATATGTGAGGTTTACAAAACCTATGAAAACTTACAATTCGAGAAAGGAATGAATTTCACAATCATCACCATCTTTTATAATAGTACTACGTATTGGTTCTTTAGCACCTGGTTGCAATTCATAAATGTATCCGGCATCGTAACCGGCCATAGATACCCATATAGTGTTGCGATTTGTATAACGTAACCATAAGATCGGATTAGGAACGGTTGGTATATAAAATGGCTCTTCTTCTTCGTCTGGTTCAGAATCAGCTAATAAAATTATTATATTGTGCAGCATGAAATAATTTCACATTTCACATTTTAAAAAAACCTAAATAGAATACCTAATGCTTGCTCCATATCAATTTGTAAACCTGGATTTGCTTTTTTCAATTTCTCAATTTTATTTAATTTACGTTTTCTCTTTTTATCTTTTCGCTTTTTAATAGCTGCTCTCTTCAAATCGCGACGTATAACACTTTTAACTGATGTAAATGTGGTTGATTTAATTTCTTTCTTATCAGTTATGTTGTAACTAAGAAATGTTTGCTCGTCGCTTATTCGCATGGGTAGCCGATATTCGTATACTTCACCCGTCTTACAACCAATCAAGATGGTAGACTTATCATCTTTCCAATTGAAACAATTTGGTATAGCATCGAATTGGACAAAGCCCATAGGATGTAAATGAATATAATCTAATTTTTCATGTCTTTCACTTAAATTGTACACAAATATCGTACGATCTGCTCCACCTGTTACTAACAACGAATTACGAGGATTTACGGTCATTTTTGTAACCGCTGCAGTATGAGCTTTAATAGCTCGTGTCATATGTATAGTGGGTTTCCCTTTGGCTCGTATGTCGAGATATATTTGACGTATAACACCATCTTCAAAACTAGCAATCAAATCCATACCGGACATAGATATTCGACCACTAAACCATATGAGATCAGTGCCGACTTTATCAAACTCCTTTTGCAATAGCAATGATTTAGATTCGAAATTGTAAACGGAAATCTTACCGTCTTCTCCTAAAGTTACGAGAAGAGGCAACATAGAACTAACTTGAGCAGCCATAATTTTGCCACCGTGGCATGAATATAATTTATAATATGGATTTAATATTTCTTTAGGATTCAGCTCGCAATACCAAATACCACCTAAACCATCCTATAATAATAACGAAGAGTTTCACATAAGATAATACATTTTGATTTTAGAAGCGTATGGGCTCGTGCATACCATTACATAATATCCAAAATCTTCATTATCGAATAATTTGATTTTTTGTACTGCTCTAATCTCGCATTCGCCCACATAAAACTCATAGATTGGTTCAATTTCAACAAAACGATCTTCATCTGGGGGATCGGCTGTGTCTATAGTTTCCCAAAACCAGACACGTACATAACCATCCATACCCACCGTTGTGACTTCACTACCTTCCATAGTTATTCTTACAATAGGTTTTGTATGGCATGGTTTACGTCCTTTGCGTGTTATTTCAAATTTTATTAAGCCAGCTTCCCATAATAACATATTACCCCACTCGCAGCCAGATATAACATTTTCATCTGCCAACATATAAATGGCGTATATATCACTAAAATCAGTTTTACCAAAACGACCCAAGTCTCCTTTTAATTTTAAACCCGTGAAAGTATTGGACATTTTCCAGAATTTGATATGACTAAGACCGGAAGAAACTAACAAAATTGGATTGAATTTGGAGAAATGGACATGCAAAACATCATTCTGAAAAGCTTTCGAACGTAATATAATTTCTGCTGCTTGCCATTTCCAAATTGTTAACATAAAATCCGGATAGCCGGCTTGTGAAGCAAACAACTCGCCCGAATGATTATAAGAACCGCAAGTGAATTGCTGCTTAGCAGCTTTTTCCATCTTAACGCGTATATCGTGAGATGGATATTCATAAACAAACACTGTTGCTTTTGGACCATTTTCGCCTATGGTTAAAAGTCCTTGAAAGTCAGGATGATAGTTTTTCTAAATAAATACAAAAATGCAATTCATTGTATATTTTAAAAAAATTAGAAAGAAGAATACCGACCGTTATAAATCCGATACCACAGCCAAACACTGAGTTTCGAAATGTTACTTCTCTTCTACTTATACTGAAGTAATGTATATAAGTACCTGAGGCAAAAACTAAAGTATCGTCATCGATTAGGACCATGTTGTAGAGACGTTTGCAATCATATCCAAAAGAGTGCCTGAAATGGAAAAGATAAGATATGATCTTAGATAAAATCAATTCATATTCATTGCTAATATAAAAGGATCTCTGAAAAAATCATTAATCCATCTATACTGAAGAGAGACACGTCTGTTTAATGATTCTTAGTATTATATTAGCATTCGTAAGCGTAAAATATGAAAAAAAAAAACATATTCTTTTTTTTTTATATTTTGTAATTGTAACGCATTTAAATAAAAGGATTTAAGGACGAAAAATATCTACGCGATATCTTATCGCGTTTTATCGCGCATTTAATTTGTAGTGATTAAAATATTATTTTTCAAATGTTATTTACTGTAGCTGTACTATATCCGGAGAAAAACTGGGTACAAATTCAGCCTCAACCTCGGATTCTTCTGATACTTCTTCGATATCTTCCATTGGGACTTTTTTTTATTAAGAAAAATTCGTGAAAATTCCCTAAGAAATTTATTAAATATATTAAAATAGAAAAAGTTTTTCTTATTGATTTAAAATATATTTGTTTCCAAGGTAACAACTCAGGAAACAATATTATCGGCTATGACCGAACTTTTTATATCCACTATCTTCTTCGTAAAAAAAATTCCTTGAAGAATATTAAATTTCGATACTCTTTAATATTGGATGAAGTGGGTGGATTTTTTCCATTTGTATAGAAAGCCCACGAAGTTTTTATTAATACCACCACCGAAGGTAAGGAGTATATATGCATTTTGTCATTTTATTTGTAATACCTACCTACAAGGAAACTTCAGAGACTCCCAAAAAATGTATATTTTCATGATCAACATAAAATAGAATCGATTCAATCATGTCCGCCTCTCTGTATGTTCGTCTGTCCCTCTGTGTAATGTCTGGGGTAAACATATTCTGGTCGCGAAAATTAAAAATATTAACTTCAAATTTGACAGGAACATTGGAACTTCTTGCCCGTAGTTTGGTGTTGAAAATAGGCCAAGTCGGTCCAAGGACACGGCTACGTTGAAATCTAAACCAAGAACATCTTGGCTTTTGAAAGCAAAAAAAATTGGGATTTTTCTCTTATTACTCGTAAACCATAGCAGATAGAGCTATAAAAATTTCCACGAAAGTTACACCTATACCGTCTGTGCAAAAATGAATAGAATTGACTTCGTTCACATATAATACACTATTGAAATTAATTTGTTTTTTGTGAAAACCTTTGTTACATCAGGAAAGAAGCTTTAAAGATCCTATAAAGCTTATAACTTTTTGGTCTGTATCCAATTCAGAATACACTTAGGCGTGTCTGTCTATGGCTCTGTTTGCCTATTTGGGGAATGTTTGCAGTAACCAAATTTCCCTTTGCAAAAATTAAGATCTGCAGATCGAATTTAGCAGAAGCATTGAGAGTTATTGCTCGTACCATGATATAGATAATGGGGCGAATTGGACAAAAGAGACGCCCAAGGCATAATATAAGCTAAAAGTACCACTGATTTCGGTATGTTTTGTTCATTACTCAGACACTACACAAAAAAATTCCAATGTTATTTCATGAAAATGGAAAACATCTGCCACGCCCTCCCAATATTATAGAGTACCGCCCAATATTAAGATAAATGTAATGGGTATAAAAGAGTAGGAATAGTCAAGTAGCGAACAAAAAAAGGAAGAAAGTACAGAGGATTCCAGTTTATATTATACTATAGTTGGCCTACCAATTTTCAACACAATGTATAATGTTAAACGTATTATTTTCGCGTATAATACAATACGCTCTCGTGTCACATATAAGAAAGAAATTGTAATATGAATTATTTGAAAATATGTAGCATATTTTTCTGATGATACAGTTCTATATAATAAAAGATAATGTGGACAAGTAAAAGTAGACGTGATTTCCATTAGAAACTTGGCAAAAATTTTCCGAATACGATATTTTGTTTATAGATTTAGATTTCGATATTTAAGAATCTTTTTTTCTATCGTTCGTAACTTTAATTTTACTATATCATTAGGGCATGAAATAATAAAATATAATATTAGTGATAAACGCTAATAAAGAACAAAAGGAAAAGGCTCAGTGCGAACATAAAGTACCATTCCTGACCCTTAGTAAAAAGTCAGCTTTTACTTTAGGATGAATGTTATTTCTTCTTCGCTTGACTGGATTTAAATGGATTCATAAATTATTGTATTGTTCTTTATTAATGCTGTAAAGTTGTGGAATTCGTTCTTAATATTAAGATGATCGTTTAAGTTGACTGTAAGGATTTTTTATAATGTGTACAGCTACGTCCATACTGGACCACTTAGTTATTATGATTACATTATTGCCATCTAAAATTTTGATTATTACAATAACGATTATTCCGTTATTATTAGGATTAATAAACTAAACTAAACCCACAAAAAAGATGGTGTTGAAGAAAGTGCCTCGCCAAAAGTGGGTAACTCTTTCAGATTAAACATATAAAAATGGCGGTAGTTTCGATTATAATAAGTTATTTGCAAGATGTAAGTACTCTAATGTGTTTGTGAAAAGTTTCTTCTTGATAAATTGCAATTTGCTTAATTTACACAAAAAGGCGCCATTTTGATCTTAATGAAAACAAGAACAGTGAAAGGAAAAAAAAAATACAAATAAATGCGAGTGTATCCATTAATCCACACGAATCTTGTATTCAATTATTAGCAACCATCCCGGTTGACAAACTAATGTGCAAAGACGAAGATAATGATCATCATGATCATGAATCTATGGAATGGTCTAAAGAGGAACTGTCACCAATTTCCTTGGGAGAGCCTATGGAGTTATGCGAAGAATAAGAAACACAACTCAAACTTACGCATCAAAAAGAAGAAAAATGGAATCTTTTGTACCGGGAGGAGCCCAAAAAAGAAAAGAAGAAAAAATGACGCCAAATTTTTTTATATTTAAAATAAACAGCTTTATTTAATTTTAAACAAAAATTAAATTTGTAGCGCATTTTTTTTGGGTTTCACACTTTTTGTTTTATTTTGCCTTCCTTGGCATTTTGCAGAGCTTGGCTTACAAACAATTTGGTCAAGGCTTGCGAACAGTACTGTGACATGTTGAGAATAGGTATTCACTTGTCACAATGTTATGGTAGCAGCAAGTCGAACCAGCGCTGATACAAGACGGAATTGTTTCAAAATTTGCTCCTTGGGTATAGAACTTTCTTTTGCAAGACGTGCATTTCGGCTACTTGTTTAGCCAAAGCGCGATGCTTCACCTATAGTAAAATAACCAACACTAACAAAGTAAATATACGAGTGTATGGAGTGTGGTAGGTTTGACTTACTGTTTCTTGTTTGAAAACGACTTGTTTATATTATAAAATAAAGTACCGTATCTTGACATATATATATATATGTTAAATTTCTATATGATTGTTGTCCTCCTGAAAACTTAATCATCCTGATTGATCTTAGTTGTTGTTGTCATCAAAACTTCTTCATTTATGTGAATTTCACAGCTTAGCCTGCATTTCTCATTCTCTTTCTTCTTCATCTACCGATTCATAAACTCATTGTTATTTTCTTTTGTTCGGATTACATCTTTTTCTAAGATGTTGTTGTCAACCATTTTTTTTATTTGGTTTATAGACAAGAAAAATCAATGGATGAAGCCTGTGTGTGATAGACTTATATATCCAGTAAGTTTTATGGTTAAAACATCAATTTTGTTTTCACAGCACTTTTTCTCAATTTCATTAAAAAAGAAAAATTCACATGATCAAAAAGCGTATACTACAAACCATCTTGAAAATTTTTTTAGAAAAGAGAAAGGAATATAGGACGCTTAAAAAAGAGAGAAAGCAAAATAAAACGCTTCTAGATTTTTCTTATTTCTGCTTCTTTTTAAAGTGCTGCCGTAATAAAAAAAAAAGGCTCAGTACGAAAAGTACTGTAAGCAAAGTACTTTGCCTGAGCCTTAGTAAAAAATCAGCTTTCACTTTAGGATGAGTCTTATTTCTTTTTCTTTTCCTCTTTGCAAATGTAATTTAATTTTAAGATTTTTTTTTTTTAAATAGGTTTAATACAATAATAGTAATGTACTTTGTCCTCTATTTGTTTACATTAAACTTATGTGAAACGGTATTGCCATCGTCCAATACACTATCATATACTATCTACAACAAAAAATCCCCAGAAAGCGAGAATAAACTCGGTTATAAATAATATATTTCAGAGATGCACTTTTTTTTTAATTAAATTTATTTAAAAATTATTATAAAATAATTCGTTTATCTCCCTCAATAAAAAGACTTCTTAAAATATTCTTTATAAACATTTTCATTCGTTTGTGCTTTTAAAATAAAAGATGGCAACAACGAACAAATCGTCAATATCATGTTCTTCTGTAACGTTGCAAAAAACGATTAAACACACAGAACACGTTGTACTGTTGTGAATTATAACGTAAAATTTAATCCACTTTAATCACTTTTAAAGGTACTAGATAATAGGGCTATCAAGCCTACTCCTTCCATCCGTCTTCAACATACTTATAAAAACAATATCACAAAGCTGTTAAGAAGAACTAACTTGATTTATACGAAATAAGCATTGATAGAATTGATAGAATAAAAATGGTATGAAATTAACAAATGCATTAAAGCTTCGGCTGCTAAGCTTGGCTTGAAGGCTGATTGCTTTTTTTTTTCTTGAGTAATTGAAATTTCCTTTTTATTGTTGCAGACAACGAATATAGAGCGTAAAGGCACTTTTAAGGTCGAGTATTTGCAAAAAATCGAACAACAAGTGCAGCAATGCTGGGAGAAAGAACATCTACACGAATCAGACGCTCCGACTGCTCCGAAAAGATCACAAGATGAGAAATTTTTTGTAACATTTCCTTTTCCTTATATGAATGGCCGTTTGCATTTAGGTCATACCTTTTCATTATCTAAAGCTGAATTCGCTGTGCGTTTTAATCGTTTGAAAGGTAAACATGTACTATGGCCTTTTGGTTTCCATTGTACCGGTATGCCTATTAAGGCATGCGCCGATAAATTAAAACGAGAGCTGCAAGATTTCGGTTATCCGCCTAAGTTTCCTATTGTTTCTATAAATTCATCATCTCCTTGTGAATCGGAATCATTGCAGACTGAAGTTCCAAAGGATAAATCAAAAGGAAAGAAAAGTAAAGCTATGGCAAAAACAGGGCCAGCCAAGTATCAGTGGCAAATTATGCAGAGTTTAGGTTTAAAAGACGAAGAAATTAAGAATTTTGCAGAAGCTGATTATTGGTTGGATTATTTTCCACCATTAACTGTTCAGGATCTAAAAAGAATTGGCCTACATGTAAGTGTTAAAAATGTTAAAATAGTACAAGCAATAGTCTTGAGTGTTTTTATTTTATTTGTTTGCAGGTGGATTGGCGTAGAATTTTCTTAACTACAGATGCTAATCCATTCTTCGACTCGTTTGTACGCTGGCAATTTATGCATTTGAAAAATCGTGGCAAAATTATGTACGGCAAACGTTACACGGTTTTCTCTCCAAGAGATGGTCAACCTTGTATGGATCATGATCGTTCTACTGGAGAAGGAGTTGGACCTCAGGATTATACATTAATAAAAATGAAGGTTCTGGAAAAAAGTGGCAAACTAAAGTAAAATTAAGTTAAGATCAATAGAAAAACAGAATAAGATTGAATATAATTCATTTTATAGGTCTTTAGAATCACCAATATATCTCGTGGCTGCGACGTTGCGTCCCGAAACTATGTATGGCCAAACTAATTGTTGGCTACATCCTGACATTAATTATATTGCTTGGCAAACAAATCGTGATAACGAGATATGGATAAGTACACGTCGTGCAGCACGCAATTTGTCTTATCAAGGTTTTACTGTCGAAGAAGGTAAAGTTCCAGAGCTATTGGTGTTAACTGGTTTAGAGCTTTTAGGCATTTCGTTATCATCGCCATTAACAACCCATAAAGTTATCTATACCTTACCTATGCTATCCATTAAAGAAGATAAAGGCACTGGTGTTGTTACTTCAGTGCCTTCCGATTCACCGGATGATTATGCTGCTCTTTTTGATTTACAAAGAAAGGATGCTTTTCGTCAAAAATATAATATAAAAGATGAAATGGTTATGCCTTATGTTCCTATACCCATTATTGAAGTGCCTTCTTTGGGTTCTACATGTGCTAAGCATGCTTATGATCTATTGAAAATACAATCTCAGAACGATAAAGAGAAATTAGCTGAGGCTAAACAGTTGTGTTACTTGAAAGGATTTTATGATGGAATTTTATTGGTGGGAGAATATGTTGGACAAAAGGTACAAGATGTCAAAAAAAAAGTTCAAAAAAAATTGATCGATAGCAAAGAAGCCGAAATGTATTATGAACCAGAAAAACCTATCATTTCACGATCCGGTGATGAATGCGTAGTAGCTTTATGTAATCAATGGTACTTGAACTATGGTGAAAAGGAATGGCAAGCTCAAGCTAAGCATATATTAAGCGAAATGGAAACTTATCACGAAGAAGTTCGCAACAATTTTGAGCATTGCCTGGAATGGCTACATGAATATGCCTGTTCTCGCACTTACGGCCTCGGTACTAAGTTACCTTGGGATGAACAGTGGCTTATTGAATCTTTGTCTGATTCCACTATATACATGGCTTTTTATACGGTAGTTCATATGCTTCAAGGTGGATCGTTCAAAGGTGAGAAACCTAGTCCGTTAGGTATTAACGCAGCCGATATGATTCCAGAGGTGTGGGATTATATATTCTTTAAAGAAGCCCCATACCCTGAAAAATGTAATATTAAGCGAGAATTTTTGGATATTTTACGTCGTGAATTCGAATATTGGTACCCGATGGATTTGCGTGTTTCTGGCAAAGACTTAATACAGAATCACTTAACTTTTATGCTATACAATCATGCCGCTATATGGCCCAACGATGATACTAAATGGCCTAAGGGAGTAAGAGTAAATGGCCATCTTCTTTTGAATTCCGCCAAAATGTCGAAATCTGATGGAAATTTTTTGACATTACATGAAGCTGTGGACAAATTTTCAGCTGATGGTACGCGTTTGTGTTTAGCAGATGCCGGTGATAGTATTGAAGATGCTAACTTTGTAGAGAGTACTGCTGATGCTGGCATTTTACGGCTTTACACTTTCATCGAATGGGTTAAAGAAATGTTGGCTGTTCGTCCCGCTATGCGTAAGGGATCGCACCACAATTTTAATGATAAAGTTTTCAAAAGTGAAATGAATTTAAAGACACAACAGACTGATGATCATTATAAAAGGATGTTGTTCAAAGAAGCTTTGCGTACAGGCTTTTATGAATTACAATTAGCTCGGGATAAATACCGGGAACTATGCGGTATGCAGGGCATGCATGAAGAAATAACATTTGAATTTATAAGTCGGCAGGCCTTGTTAATGGCTCCTATTTGTCCACATGTAGCCGAACACGTATGGTTTTTATTAGGCAATGACGAAACTATTTGGCACACTTCGTGGCCAGAGGTAGGCGAAATAAATGAATTGGACATCATGCGCTCTGAATATCTAATGGAGGCTGCTCATACGTTCCGCTTAAACTTGAAAAATATCTTACAAGCGAAAGGAAAAGGAGGCAAAGAAAAACCAATCGACCCATTATCTTTGAAACCAAATAGAGCAATAGTTTGGGTGGCAAAAACATATCCACCATGGCAATGTTGCGTATTGGACATCATGCGTGAACTTTACTCCACCCATAAGGAGTTCCCCGATAATAAAGTTTTAGCAGCTACTTTGCAGAAGAAAGCGGAATTAAAGAAATTCATGAAACGTGTCATGCCATTCGTGCAAACGATACGAGAGAAAGTGGAAAGCGGCAAAGGTTTAGCGGCAATGGCTGTCAGTTTGGATTTCGATGAGCGACAAGTATTACAAGATAATTTGGAATACTTGAAAACTACTCTAGGTTTAGATGCATTAGAGATTAAGTACACTGATGACATAGATGCACCCGAAAAAACGCGTGAAGAAGTACGACCCGGAGCACCATTCATTAGTTTCAGTGTAGCACCGCATGTTCCAGTGGCTTTTATTAATCCTATAGAGCGTTCAAGTCTCTTTCAAGTGAATACTGTGGTAGTGGAAGGAGAAACCGTGAAGAGTTTAAAAGAGAAGTTGGCAAGAAGCATAGGTTTTAAAGGTGAGTTAACTTAATCAAAATTTAAAGAAATTGTTTTTTTACGAAATTCTATCATTCTTAGCTGATCTGGACTCTTTAAAAATATGGCGTTATTTAGATCCTGTTATGGGTCCTCGCCAAATACCCGAATTTCGTGATTACAAACAAGGCAAAGCATTGCTAAGCGATGGTTCTCTTCTGTTGGACATTAATCAGAAGAGTGTGTCTTTAGTGGAAGAAAGCCGTAAGCTACCCACGCCAATCGGGAGCTCTTTTATTTATGTGGTAGAATAGTGGTATTTAAAATAAAAAAAAACAAGTCTGAAAAAGAATTTTTTTATTTTTCTTTCGCTTCGTTATAACAATCATCGTTTATTCTTTATTTATAATTATAATTTAATTAATTATAATTTGACAAAATAAAAAACAAGATATAATAAATCTTTTTTATCAATAGACATCTGATCAAAGTCAAACTCTTCAAATTGCAATTGCAACCGGTTACTTGTTCAATTCGAATGAACATACTTGGGCAACACAACACAATGGATATCGTAAAAAGAGATCGTCGAATGTGTAAATATATCGAAATGACAAATATTCTTAAAAATTGCGCTAAGACGAAACTTATAAGCTTCAGCTGAGATGCCACAGTAAATTTTTAAGAATATCAATTTTTGTTGTTGGGGCTCTGAACCTTCTAGAATATGCGAATAATATTAGTTTGGGGAAAAAGAAATCCATCCAATCTTATATGAACTTCAGGACTTTATTTAACATTTCGAATTGGAAAATAATGGATCCATCCAATCTTATATGAACTTCAGGACTTTATTTAACATTTCGAATTGGAAAATAATGGACTTCTTTTTCCCCAAACTAATATTTCATTACATGAAAGATTTTTTTCTCGAGATATCCAGCTCTTTCCTAACCACATCCCTTCTTTGATCAAATGAATTCCTGCTGAGAAGCTACAGCGTTTCGCTGTTACTTTTTTACTTCTGTTATAACAGAATGTCTTTAGAAAATGTTTATGTTCACTTAAAAACGACAAACAAACAAAAATGCTTTAGTGTAATTTCATCAAAAATACCATTGAATAATACGAGGCTTTGAGAGCAGTCGATATCTCAAGAAATTAAAAGATTATGATGAGGATTTTTAATGTAATTATGAATTTGGCTACAGAATCATAAATTTTCTTGTAGTTTTTCCGTTATGTTAAAATACGAGAAATGCAAAATTTCTTTTTCTTAGTCCATGTTGTGTGTGTGTTAGTGTTTTTGTCTTAAGAATTTATTATTTTATAATAAAAACTACAAAAAAAAAAAAAAAAAAAATGATCCAAAGACTATATATTTTCTTGAGCGCTAACAATGAAAATAAATATAAAACTTTACACAAATGAATGTTGAAGATCTTCTTCTTCTTTTTTAAATGGTGGTCACTTCTCGTATCCAATCACGTGCTGCAGTTACTCGCGAATATACACCTGGATAATTAGGTTTTGCGCAACCATATCCCCAAGATACAACGCCAACCAAAAAACCATCTGCACTAACTAAAGGCCCTCCCGAATCTCCTTGGCAAGCATCCTTACCGCCTTTGCTATAACCGGCACAAATCATACGATCCGTAACGCCACCAAAACGTTTATATTGCTTTGAACATTCTTTTTGATCAAATATAGGTACGGCAGTTAAACGTAACCATTGAGAAGATTCTGATGAATTTTGTGTACTACCCCAACCGCTCACATAGCATTTACTACCAATAGTAAAATTATAAGTAGAGTCAGGTATTTTAATTGGCTTTTTCGTTTGACTGAATTCAATTTTTTCAGATAATTTCAATAGGGAATAATCGTAATCGACATTAGAATAATTGAAATTTTTATGTTGTAATAATTCAGTTACATTCAATAGTTGACCATCACGCGATGTATATGAACTTCCAATGCGTACTTTAAAATCGGAAGCTTTTCTTTTGCTATTAAAAATTTCGAAAATTAATTGAAATACATGTCATTAATGTAATTGAAAAGAATTACTCAGTGCAATGAGCTGCTGTTATCACCCATTGTGATGAAATTATTGAACCTCCACATACGTGACCTCTTCTACCGGTTTGTAATGAAATCTGATAAGGAGCTTCGGTTATATTGATTTGTTGACCACCTACTATACGGCTGTCTGTCAAACGTGGTAATTCGTTAAAATAGCTAATCTTAGGATTTTGCGAAACGTTTGGAAAGGATATTGAACGAGCTGTTTAAATCGAAAAGAAGAAGAAAAATGTTTTATTTTGTATTGGGCGGTATCATACAGTAAATACTTAGTCCTTGAGCTCGCATAATGTTGTCAATTAAGACTGTTACCATTATATTAATAATATATTTAAACCACATTTTACTATTTTTATTTTCTTATTAAGTAAAACTACTACCAAATAAATTCTTTACTCCACTTAGTTTACTAGCGTACTGCCAAAGAAATCCTAAACGCTTAACGGTTTTATATAAAGAGAATTTTTTATTGCTTTTATATGAAAAAAAAGAGTATTTCTTTTTTAATTTTTTTTTTTTTTTTTTTTTTTTTTTTTTTTTTTTTTTTTTTTTTTTTTTAGAAATTAAACACCCGTTCACTTTCTTTTGCCTACTTCTCTTCGATTTTATCTTTACGATTTAACTTTAAACTCCAAAAAAAGTAGGCCATCGCGGCTAGACAATAAATACAAATAATAATATGAGCGAACTAAACACAAATAAGCAAAATTTTTTATTTCGAAATTGTGCATTTGCTTTTGGTATCTATAAGTAAGGAGAGGACAAATCAGATAAAAGAATAACCAATAAATGTTACAATAGAGATTAAGTTACGAATCCATACAACATTTTATTGTCAAAATTACTTGTGTATTGAAACGTGATCCTAAACTCTGTGCTTGTACTTAAGGTAAGCGTAGGTGCCGTACTCGTGCTCATACATAATCTGAAGCGCTTATTATCTATTCATAGCAATGTTTAGTCCAATTAATTTTTATCAAATCTCATCAAAGATTTTATTTAATTATGCACGCAAGTAAATTCGATAATGATCGATTAATTGATTATTTTAAGAAAAAAAAGTTTTTTTTATTAAAAAATCCAAATTTTGTCTTAAAACCTGAGTATGTAAAAAAAAAAAAAAAATTTAATTTAAGCAGACCTTTGTTATGTTGCTGAAAACTTTTAATAGATTGGAGTTAAGCGTTAGCGTGTGTATAAGGAATAATAAGAGCCTAATAAAGAAGTTATGGTTTAGTAGTATCAAATGTCAAGTCATTTGAATATGAAACAATTATTTTTATACCCACCTCCGAGGTATGGTGGACTTGAAGGAAGCTTCAGAGACGCTGCGAATTTTGTTTACATTCTTGATCAGCATGAAATTTAGAATCGATTTAACAACGCCAGTCTGTCCGTCTGTCTAGCGTCTTTGACTTTGACAGAAACTCTGGAAGTTCTTGCACACAGGTTGGTATTGAAAATGGGCGAAATTGGTTTGAAGGGCATGCCCACAGTATAAAAGTGGATAAAAGAGTAAAAGGACAAAATTAAAATTTTTAACTTTCATAAAATGAACTATTTTGAAGTTTTAAAAATGAAATCTCTAATGAAATTGATTGATAAATAAATAATTTAAAGAAATAATGTTTTTATATACAACTACCATTGCTCATTTTCCATGAAAACGCATAAAAACATTGCAATTATATTTGCTTCCATTTTTTTACACAATTTTCGTTCATAATTTTTCAAATTTTCTATAAATTTTCTTTTTTCTACTTACTCTGTTATTATAACATATATGTATAACATATAATACATCACAGACTTAAGATTTTCTTTTTAATTCTTCACAGCAGTGACTTTCCGTTAGAATACGAAACGAACGAGAGAAAATGAGACGAAACTTCATAATATGAGTTTAACATTCGTTTAACAGAAACAGATGATTGATGAGATTATTTAAAATGAGACTAAATGCTGCACGAGTGATCTGTTTTGAGAGAAACTCTTAAATTTAGTATTCTATTGCAAATATCCAATGTCAATGTTATGCTAAAACAGGGCTGTTAGTTTACGTTTACAGTATAAATTGAATGTCAAAAGGGAAGAACTAGTCGACGTTACAAAACGAACCAAATTAAAGGTTAGTTATTAATATATCACTTAAATATAATTTATTATTTATAAGTTAATACATTATTTATCTATAGTACGTCAATAAATGTATCAAAGAAGCATCCCAGAGCTATCTGCAGTATTTTATTCCCTTTATTAAGAAACAATAGAAATTACAGAATAATAAGGTAAGTCCAACGGATCTAAAACCAAATAACAGACTTATGAGAGAGAGAAGAATTATTTGCAACATTAAACAATTTGCCTAGACCTGCCAGAAGTAAATAGAAATTGGAAGAAATAAGCATAAAGTGATTACATAAAAAAGTGTTTATTTAAAATAAAGTTAATTTTAATTTTAGCCGTTAAATTATTGCTATGACATCAAGCCATGAGGCCTTTCTTTCAATTTTTTAAACTTATCTCATATATTTCGAATTTTTACAAGTTTTCTTTTATTTTGCTTTACTCTGTTAAGATAACAGTAAGTAGTAATCTGCGCAAGAGCACAACATAAATTTATGAGGTTTTTTTTAAACTCTCCACAGCAATGATTTTAAGTCAGAATGGGAAAATGAGACGAAAACTCAAAACATTCCGTTTACAGAAACGTTTGATTAACGATTTGTCAATGATCTTGCTCAGAATAATGTTATGTTAGAAATTAAATTATTTCCATGCTTGCATTTATTTTAATGAAACTTCTTAGTATGCGTAGTTCTCTCTCTCTCACTCTCTCTCTCCTTTTTTGTCAATTAATATATATTTTTGAATGGATTGCCATTTAAAGATATAATAATAACACTAATCTAATCGTTCTCTAATGCATAACCCTCCTTTAAAGTGTAGTCTCGTTGATGAGGAAATAAATTAACGATATTTCGTTTTTCTTTTTAGTAAATTGAAATCCGATTATTTTTTAGGCGTACGTTTTTTGCTTCAACCAGTAACTATTTTTCTTGTAATTTTTCCATTTCCTTTATTAAAGCATTACTGCCATTGATTTTCATTGTTTACAAAAAAAAAAAAAAACAAACGAATGTCAGTTTGCTCCGCTATCACCAAGGAGAGTTAGTCAGAAGTTAAAAAATCACTATTCTGTACAGAGCGCGACAAAAGCATTATTAATGAGTAAAGTAGAAACAATAATGTTTCCGTTTTGGAACATGAATAGTAGCGTCTTTCATTAAAATAAATTTTGAAAACACCAGACTTCTCTATTTCTCTCTTTAGTAGTAGTAGTGAGCAAGAATGCATTGTATTTTCGGTTTAAGCTTTACTATGGGTGTATCCTTTGAACGATTTGATTCATTTTCAATATCAACCTCCGTCAAACGTCTTTGAATGTTTCTGCCAAATTTCGAGCTGATATCTTCAGTTTTGCTTCTAGCAGAATGTTTAAAGCGGACATTACAAAGATGGACAGACGGACAGACATAGCTAGATAGGGTCAGAATTTAACGCTTATCAAGCATATGTGTACTTCGTAGGATCTGCAAAATATCTTTTTGGCTCTTACAACAAACATTATGACAGGATGAGTTGTGGGTCCAAGAAAATCAAAAGAAATTTAATTTGAAAACTTCGCATTTCGAAAAATTCAAATAAATAACTGTTTTTTTCTTTTACATGATTGTCTGTACGTCTCTATGCAATTTCCAGAGAGAAATTCTATACGTACTCGAGAGTTGACCCCTACCCTTTTCCCCTTCGTTCATCTTCGTTTGGTGTTGTAACTTATTCGGTTATAAAAATTGAGGTAGAATTGAAAAATTTGCTACATATTTTTGTATTTATAGATGATAAGTCTATAAATGCAATTAGAATATATGGAATCTTTTCTTTCAGCCGCATAATATTAGGAGAATCTAACTTTTTATAAAATAATCTTAAAAAGAGTGTTCAAAGAGCTTCACAATAGTCAGCGAAGGAGAATCATTTTTGGCAAAATCGTTAGTTCAGCTTATCATTGTGAAGTGAATTACTTACTCTTCTTAAATAAATTCAAAACGTTCTTAGTCAAAGAGATTGAACAGCTTTTTAGTTGGACAAAATTTCTTCTAAAACAATTCAAAGCAAAAATTAATTAAAATTCAATCATTCGTGTATAGGATATAGTTACGTAAGAGTTTCATTTAGTAGTGGGGTTCATTTCAAAAGAAAAAGTGACGTCAATGTAATACGTATATTCTGCCGGTTTTCTTACTGATTAGTTATGAAAGATATTTTCAAAAGGAAAATTTCAAAAGAATTTCTACTTGACTTTGACACTGAATTTGTTTTTTTTTTTCTCTATTCTTCTATTAAATTATTTAAAATATTGCCTTTAATTGACACGTTCTTCAGCACTCTTATTGTTTCGTAATCTGTTTGTTGCAGATGATACAGTCAGAAAGGATGGCGGAAACGGAAAACGTTTCACGTGAACGCCTGTTGCTTACAAGTGCTCGCACATTTCTGCAATACACACACACACACACACACACATTTGAAAGCGAATCCTTACTACTACTACCTTTTATTGAAATGCCATTATTTGAAATTATAGAATGTGTTATGGCAATGTGTGTCAATGTGTGGTAATGCGTATTAAGGAAATGGTAAATGGACAATAAACAACTATTGGATTTTTATGTATCCCTGCCACACACACACACACACACGCACAAGCACATGAAAGCAAGAAGCCATGAATTTTTCTGAAACATTGGAAGTTCTTGCACGCAGATTGGTATGGAAAATGGTCCAAATCGGTCAAAGGGCACGCTTACAGTACAACGTAGACTAAGAGCACCTCTGTTTTCGGTAGGAAAAAAAATGTGTTTTCTGCTTAGTACTCATAAACCATGTCAGATAGATCTATAAATATTTCCACTAATATTGCACCAGGTATCTCGTAGCCTTTGGTAAGGATTGACTACGCCTATTCGATATATTAGAATATTGAAATTAAATGTTTTTGTGGAAATGTTTGTAATATTAAGAAGAATTCTTCAGAAGGCTCGTAAAGTGTATATATTCTTGATCAGTATGGAATTCGAAATCCACCTAGACGTATCCGTTGGTACGTCTATCCATCTGTCTGGCTGCTTAACTACCTAATGTCTGATATCGGCTTCAAATTTAGCAGAAACATTGGAAGTGCTTTCATTACCACGCCCACCTATGACAATTTCGTTTTTCATCCGTTTTTAAGATAAGAGTGGTGAGTATAAAAGACTCGGCACAGCCGAATATAACTCTCTAACTTGTTGAGATCAAGAAGATTAGACCAAACAAAAAGCATTAATATGAGAGCAAAAGAGCGAAAAAAACCTAAAAAGAGCACGATTTCCGATTTCCGATTTCCGATTTTTTTCGAAATGTTATATAAAGTTATGATGCAAACAAAAAAGCACGCATACATGAAAAATGTACTAAGCATTGGATTTTTCTTGTAAGTGTGAAATAACGCAGCCATGATTGAATTTTTCAAATTTTGCAAATGCTTCTTCTTGCCCAAAAAATGGAGTTACGCTGTTCAAATTTGATGCAGTTAATTTTTGTGTCAAAGTTACTATTAGGAACTTATTTTAATTATAATATATGAAAAATTAGATCGGTTTTTTAATATAAAGGCTTATATTTCACCAAAAATAGGTTACATGGGACCCGGTTCAAAGAATGACGCTATTCGATCCAAATTTTTCACATTTATTTTGTATACGAACATACCAGTTTCTATCGGATCCATTTTGAGTAGCATACGTCCTTGGTCCAAAACACATCCGTATACCAAATTTTGTCAAAGTATCTCCAAAATTGCGAGATTAAACATAAGAATGTATAGTCAGACGTCAGATCGACAGACACGTTTAAATTGGTTCATTGATACGGAATGAATCGATCGATATAATAAAAGGTGCGTTTATCTTAAACTCTTCTAGGTATTACATGTATCCCAACAAACTAATAACATCCTGCACCACGATACCTGTGTAGGGTACAAGAAAGGGAAAACAAAACTTAATCAAAGCAAGCAATAGACTCATATGTGAATATAAATCAACGTGCTGTTTAAAAATCTTTGTATTTGTTTGTTTTTGCATTAAATTGATTTACAACAAATTGCGGTGAAAAGAAAGCGCCAAACGTCACAGCATTTAAACATCATTTCATTTTTCATTTTTTTTCATTTTTGTTTATTAACAACAGAGAGTAAAACGGCATAGAGAACAAAAAAGAAAATCTACTATATTTTACCAAAAGCACAGTTTCTCGCATGTATGCTTTTACAGAGATAAGGGTTTTTCGAGAGAGAAGAGGCTGAAGGGAACATTTAACACGTTTTTCTAACACGTGATTTAAACAAAAACATTTTCACGTCTAACAAAATTGAAATTTTAACGTTTTAATAACGTGCCGTTCGAAAAAATAAAACGGACTATATACACGAGCAACGAAAGCTTTCACAAAGAAATTTTCAAGCTTTACCGGCTTTGTATAATCATTGTAATGAAACTAAAGCAAATCGCACAACACCAATAAATGTTAATTTCAATGTTTTACATTATTTACTTGCATACACAGTTCTAACGCGCAACTGAACGGATGTCCCGAACGGAACAAAAATGATAAATATTATAATAATAATAATAATATAAAAAGAGTACAAAATTGATTATGCCAAAGGAAATTGTTTAAATTTCTGCTTCATAATAATCATTGACTTATAGTTCAAAAGAAAATTTACAAAGAACAAAAGCAAAGTTCTTAAATTACATAATAATAAAAGAAAAAATTAAACGAATTATTGAATAAAGTGGACCGTTAATTGAATTAGAAAGTATTCTTTACATATGTGTTTGTGTGTAATGATCGCTTGAAACATTTCGTAATTAATGGGTTCCATTCAATGAATTCATTTAAAAAAAAAATATAAATATTAAAGAGAAATCGAGAGAAATATATATGAAAAAGAGAGGTGTAAACGCAACGAGTAGAATAGAACAAAATCTATTTAAGAGAAACTACGGAAAAGAGCTGAGCTCTCTTTAGCTAAAACTGCATTTATTACTAAATAAATAAGAATTTATTGTTATATATATTATGAATGTTTGCGTGTAAATCGCAAAATCCATTAATGACCTCTTGGAGAGCCATAAACAAATAATTAACGTACGAGAGTACTAATATCTTACAGCTCAGTGAAATTGAAATCACAAGAGAATACCAACAACTAACGCGTATATAAGTGTTTAAAAACTTTTTTCTTGGATTATTTGTATTACGCGCTGTCATTTCGTTCTTGAAAAAATATTATATACATATATATAAATATAGGTAAGTAGAACATTAATTACACAGGTCATAAGAATGGAAAAATTTCAAATTAATTAAAGTTAATTAATAGTTAATAGACGTTTACATATTTAGACTTCAGTCTTGTAGTTATAATTAAGTAAAAGAATATTAAGCTCTCTTTTATGCTGTTAAAAGCCATAAACATTTCATTCATTTAATTCACGCAACGACATTGACGAACTCTTCCTCATTTTTTTTTTGTTTTTTGTCTGTGATATATTGCTTGAATCCTGCTTCTAAGTTTTCAATTCAGATCCAATTCATACTAAAAATTGATTCTTTGTTTGAAATATAAGGCTAAAGATCTGCTTACTATCAACGGAACATATTACATTACAGGGAAATCAGTTAGTTGTAACATTAAAAATAATGCAATACAACAGACTCGAGCAAGTGTACCAACTTGGTCAACTTTTTTCATTGTCTTTTGTGAGAGTTTTTTGGTGAATCACTATCAAAAATATATTTAAAATATATTAAAAATTTGAAAAGAAATTAAGAAAGTAAATTCCGAACTATTTTTGCTAAAATTTGTAAAATCTATTGATTTAAAACAATTAACTATCAGGTTCGATCGAAAAAGTTTATGGCAAATACACAAAATTAGGAAAAGACTTTACAATTACAGTTGCTTGATGTGGTATCTTAGCAAAATCCGTCCTAAAATAATTATAAATTTTTGCAAAAATATATTTTTTTTTATTTATTTTATTTATTTATCATATATATATATGTAAATAAATTTACAGCGTATGATTGAAAGCACCGAGTAACTTAGACCTTTGTTGGTATTATTATCAATTCTATTACAATTGGATTTGAACCCTTATATGACGTTTTGCTAGTGGCACTTTTTAACAACTTATTTTTTATTGTATTTTTTTATTAATTTTTTTTTTGTTAGTTTGAAAGACTAGAAAAAATTAGATTTGTTGGGGAAAAGGTAATCCATCCAATCTTAGAAGAACTTCAGGACTTTATTTAACATTTCGAATTGGAAAATAATGCATTACCTTTTCCCCAACCTAATATATTTGTATATCCATCCAATCTTAGAAGAACTTCAGGAATTTATTTAACATTTCGAATTAGAAAATAATGGATTACCTTTTCCCCAAACTAATATATTTGTATATCCATCCAATCTTATAAGAACTTCAGGACTTTATTTAACATTTCGAATTAGAAAATAATGGATTACCTTTTCCCCAACCTAATATTTAATCAAGTGAAAATCTTCTTTCTTAAGTGGGATCTTATTATATTCATATATTAGGTTGGGGAAAAGGTAATCCATTATTTTCTAATTCGAAATGTTAAGTAAAGTCCTGAAGTTGTTATAAGATTGGATGGATTACCTTTTCCCCAAACTAATATTTTGAGTAAAATCTTATAAGTTTAGAGTTTATTTTTAAAAAAATTATCATGTTTTCCTCTATTATTATAAGCTTCGAAGAAAGAATAGTCTTAAAAAAGTTGAGTGTTTCTGAGTGTTTCTAAAAAAAAAACTTCGAATATTTAGAAAATATTTTATCTTTTATAAAAGTTTAATTCGTTAACAATAGAGTGACGTAAAAGCAAAGAGAAAATGTAAGAAAAAAATAATTATGAGCAAAAAAATACTGTTGTTGACTATTGAATACACTATAATGCATCGCAAAATAAATTTTTTGATTTATTTTCATAATAAATTGTCAAAAAAATTAGGCAAAATTGTTTCCATTAAAAAAAGACATGCTTTTCATGAGGATCCTTTTACGGGAAGGGAACCGCGACATGAACCAATACTTTTCCAAATTTAATTAAATTAAATTTTCTTATCTAAAAATCTTTTTCAAGGTTCCTTCTTCCATTCCCCTGACAAAATATTAAAAAGTTGGTGTAGAAACGCTGTTGTCAGAAAACAGATCTATGTACATGAAATTTATTGCAATTACTTTTTATGTCAAATTATTTATTATTAAGTAGAAATTTTCAAAATGAAATATAAGAAATTTTATGTGTCTTTTTCCTTTATATGACAGGGAGCTTAAAAAATTGGCTCATCCGATCTAAATATTTCACATCACTTTATATCAAGCATTACTCAATGATTTTTATTAAGAAATTTTTTAAAATTCGAATTTTTTTTTGATGGACAACGATTTTTTTAAAAGTCCAATTCCAAAATTGATTTCATTCTAATTCATTTTCATATAGAGTTTATCTCTTGAGAAAAAACATGTCGGTGTATCAAATTTCGTCAAAATATCTAAAAAAAGCTGCAGTGGAAAGTTGAAGTCGAAAATACATGGACAAGTAATAGATAGACAGACACGCGGACAAGTTTAAATTGATTTAGAAACTTACTTTTAATCGATTCACAAACATGACTAATTTTTTAAGAAGTGCTACTAGAACAAATCAGTATACGTGGGTTCAAATCCCAGAGATGCGCCAGAGATGGTAAAGATTCTAATAAATGCAGGTATGGTCTAAGTTACTCCGTGCCTTCGCACGCACATATGCTGTCAATTTCTTTATATCATATCAAATCACAAAGGAAAAATCAGGAAACCATTGGAAGCATAACCCAAGACAATTGCAAGCAAAATATCTCCAAAAATATCTCGGCATAGCACATAAGTTACTGGAACTAAGAAGGAGGAACCTACGACTGGTCATTGGTCATTGGGTTCTACAGCGGTCGTAGCTTCCTCAGGTATCACATGAAAAATGTGAATTTCTCAGATACCGATTCATTCAAATTCTGGGAACGGGCAGTAGATTGGTCCGATTGTATTCTCTGCGAATATGAGACCATTTGAGGAATTATATATCGGATGGTTTGGCGAATACTTCGTAAAGAACGTGGTTGCGAACTTCCTATAAGAATCCTAAAAACTAATAGTAAGGGCGAGTACAATAACCGTTTTAGGTTGCGGGACGAATTGCCCATAGTAATACAATACAATGCGATGATAATAAAGGGATTAGATACCAGTGAAAGGTAAAAGTGTAAAGTTGCATAGAGTTAATATTTTATCTGTGATTTATCTTTTACACTTCACGTCATATATAAATTTCAGATTTATTTATTTCGTTCAATAATATTTCTTGGAAAAAAAACAAAAAACAAAATTTGCTCGATTTGTACTTCGATGAAACAAAATTAGCAATGACAGGAACACTACAATGATTTAATATATTTGCCTTTGTTATCGAGCTGATCGACTTATGTGGGTTACAATGTATCTTAACATTGACTTGCAATTGTACCTTAACTTCGACTCTAATGGACTCGTCTCAAAGTCAATATAAAGAAAAACAAGCTAACGCTAAGCAAGCAGGCTACTGTTTTTTTATTTAGCTTTTTGGGACTTAACCGATTTGAAATACATCATGTAAACCAAGAGCAAATTTATTTTATGGGGACTCTTATCCGGCTTCTAGATTCTAGAATTCGAATGATAAATTTAATGTTATCTGTATCTGCGTTCTTCGTAGTTAAGCATAAAAAACACTATTTAGAAACATGAATTTTCACTAGGAAGGCACGACATTTTATCACTAAGGTTCAATTTTAATATTTTTACCATCAGTTTAAGTTGATTTTTTTTTTTTGCAAACGACCTAAAGCACTACTAATGCTAGCGATTTTGAGGAGAAATGAATTAGAAAAGCTTATTCATCACGTTTTCAGACGTTTACCTTATTGTATTTCATAACTCTCTCTCTCTCTCTCTCTGTTTCGCATTCTTCCGCTCTTTGGACACTTTGAATTAAGCTTTCGCGTTCATTTATATTCTAAATTCTAAATTTAAACGTGAATATAAAACGTGCCTTCCAAAAAAATTTTGTTTTGAAGGTATAATTTATTTGAAGGTAAAAATTCTTGATTATGTTTTAAAAGTATTTCATGAAATTTAAAAATATAATGAAAAATAATTATTGCAAATATTATATAGAACATATTCTAAAAGTATATAAAAATTTTTTATAAGACAAGTAATTATTAAAAAAAAAAAGAAAATGCTAAAAGAGGATTTCAAAAAAATATTTCATATAATTTTTTGGAAAAATTATTTTTATATCATATAACACCGGCAGATAAAAATGTACAACAATTATTTTCTTGTGCGTTATTCACGTTTAGTAAACATTCACAAAACTTATGCGCATTAGAAGGAACATGAAGAAGTATCCCGTACACAGGAGTAAAAGTTACATTTTTTCCTTTTAAAATGGAGGTCTTTGCAGATTATTTTGCATAAAAAAAATTTAATTTAAAATTAATTAAAAATTTAAATGTAATTGTTTTTAAATAATTTGTGCTTATATCGTATGCACTTTTATTTTTGAGAAATTTCGTCCGTCTGTCTCCTAATTCTTTTAAATATCTCATAACTGCAAAAAATTGGGTTATATTACCCGAAGATTGTCTTGTATAGTTTTGGATTAATTTTACAAAAAAAAAAAAAAAAAAAAAAAGCCCGATTCCCAATAGATAAAACTTAAGAGATTAAAAGCTGAGAAAATATGAAGAAAATATACTTTGATGCAATAATCTCTTATTTTCAAGAAACATTATGGTTTTACAAATGCGTCAAATGTTTTCTGACTGATTGTGTAAAGAATTCTTGAAGAGTTCTTCTAGAAAGCCTTCACCTGAAATCTTAACATTTAACACAAGAGCAAAGGCAAACAATCTTTTATCTATATATAAATATATATATTAGTTTGGGGAAAAAGAAATCCATTATTTTTTCGGTAGATGGCTACACTGGTAGATAGAATCAATCATAAGGTTACAGAGACTTATGCTTGGTATAAAGTGTTAGTTGACTGCTATTAAACGATAAAACAATAAAAGGAGTTTATTAATCAAATTTTTTCTTTCTTTTTGTTTTCTGTGCACATCTCCTTTTGTAGATCTCTGTGAATATTGTTTTTACTAAAATTTCGAATGATTAGCTGTATGTTAAAAAAAATTCTTTTATAACATATTAGTTTGGGGAAAAAGAAATCCATTATTTTTTCGGTAGATGGCTACACTGGTAGATTTCTCGTAAAGTATCGATCAAATAATTTCAGATTTATGCTCGTTGGAAAGGTGACATTTCGCAGTAAAAAAAATTCTTTTGTTGTTTTTTGTTTGGTGCATTCAGTTGTGAGTTACAGCGTGTTAAAAATGGAAGTGAACAAAGAGAAAATTCGGTACATTTTACAGTTTTTCTTTGACAAAGGCGAAAATGCAAGCCAGGCGGCTACAATTGTGAATGGTGTTTATGGTTCCGATACTGTAACAGCCAATTATGTGCAATTTTGGTTTCGTAGATTCCGTTCAGGAATTTTTGATGTTAAAGATGCACCTCGCACAGATAGGCCGGTCGTCGAAAATGTCGATAAAATCGAAGAAATGATGGAAGCTGACCGGCATGTTAGCAGTCGTAACATCGCCCAGGAGCTAAAAATCGACCATAAAACAGTTTTACACAAAGCTGGATTCAAAAAGAAGCTCGATGTTTGGGTGCCACACCAATTAACAGAAAAAAACCTGATGGATCGAATTTCCATCTGCGAAGCCTTGGCCAAACGGAATGAGATAGACCCATTTCTTAAACGGATAGTGACTGGAGATGAGAAATGGATCACATACGATAACCCTGTGCGAAAACGATCGTGGTCAAAGAGCGGTGAAGCACCTTAAACGGTGGTCAAACCAGGACTAACGGCCAGGAAGGTTTTGCTATGCATTTGGTGAGACTGGAAGGGGATTATTTATTATGAGTTGCTTCCCTATGGCCAAACGCTAAATTCTGATCTCTACTGTCAACAACTGGACCGTTTGAAGATAGCGATTGACCAGAAACGGCCAGAATTGGCCAACAGGAGAGGTGTCGTGTTCCACCAGGACAACGCTAGGCCACACACATCTACAGTGACTCGCCAGAAACATCGGGAGCTTGGTTAATGCATCCGCCATACAGTCCGGACTTGGCACCAAGCGATTATCATCTTTTTCTTGCATTGCAAAATTTCTTTAATGATAAAAAATTGGAATCTAGGGAGGATTGTGAAAATCGACTACTAGAGTTTTTTGCAAATAGAGATCAGGACTTCTATGAGAGCGGCATTTTGAAGTTACCTTTAAAATGGCAACAAATCATACAACAAAACGGTGCATATTTGACCCAAATCGGACAATTCGAAGCATGTTAAATAAAGTCCTGAAATTCATATAAAAATAATGGATTTCTTTTTCCCCAAACTAATATATATATATATATATATTTGAGAAATTGTGACATTTTTTATGCCTTCAAGTTTGAATTTTAGCATTCACAATATTACATTTTAATATTCTGAATATTCTGAATATTCTGCATAAACAAATGTAGTGAACGCGTACTATTTTATTACATTTTATTATAAAAAGTCATGAATATATTCGATTTTAATATATTTTTAAATGAATACATTTTTCAAAATAAATTTGATTTACTTTGGTGCTAATAGTACTCTCGAAGCACTTACTGTTAAGCTGACAGAAAAATCATTAAACAGTTTGAAATTGCTTTCATATTAACAGCATGCTTTGTATATTAACAGCAGATAGATTTCATACATCTTACTTTTAAAATCACAATAAAATCTTTTTATTGAGCTGAAGGGATGAGTGTAATTTATTTTAATATTTTACTTCTTTAAAAGTTAAAATATAAGTGAAAGAATTTTGAAAATACAGATAACCCTCCTACAACGCGGACAATAGATTCCTGAAAAATTCCGCGTTATAGGAAATCGCGTTGTAGGACACTTAGATCCAGTGCATAAAGGGGGGGATAAGTTCCTAATCGAAAAAAAAATTTAGTTTTTATTTGAGATATTTTTCTATTTATTTATTTCACCATAACAGTATAAATTAATTCATTTATTAATTAATTCATTTATTTAAGTAGCACAAAATAAAATAAAATCTAGAAAAACAAATAAAAACGCAATTTCAACTCGAGTTAACATTAAATTAAACGAATATTCCAATCACAAGCTTCTACAAATCTCCCTTCTCTACATCACTTATTATAATTTGAGTGTGTTTCTCAAATGTTTTGCTCATATCTCATATCATATATTATTTAAAAAAAAATCTTGAAAATCGCGTTGTAGGAGTACCGCGTTATAGGAAATTTTTCTCAATTTGCGAACCGCGTTGTAGCGAAACCGCTTTATAGAAGTACCGCGTTATAGGAGGGCTACCTGTAGTTGATAAGAATAGGTGTTTAGCTAATTTTATTATATACGATCTTGGTGACAGCCAGCGAGTGTTGTTTTAGAAAGATAAGGATGAAAGGAGGGAGTAGTGTCTTTGCTTTGTTTGATTTAAAAATTAAAAGCATTAGGCACCGATGGGAAAGACATCTGCTGGTAGATTGTTCCACAGAGGTGCGCAGTATCGTTATTGAATGATTAGTTGCGGTAGTGTCATACGTTATACAAGCAATTCCAGGATGAATGGGTGGAAGCGCTTAGTAAGCTTGTGATCTTGTTATAGGACTTAATGAAAAAATCTCAGCAAACCTCCTTTAGCTCAGTAGAATTTTTGCTTTGGATGTACCTATACATAAGTACTATACAGCTCACATTATTTCGTTGATCCAGAATGATCCGTGATGTCGAGAGTTTTCGACAAATTTTCGTCACAGTAAGCATTTGGGCCTTGCGATATATACAATCGAGTGTCTTCAAACAAAATTTGAAGGCTCTCGTTTTCGATCAGTAATATTTAACTAACATAATGAACTTTCTATAGGAAAAGCGTACTAAACAAAAGTGAAACTTTATTTAAGATTTTTGAAGTAAAAAAAAAAAAAATTATGATACAAATGCATTGTTTTGAAAAGAAATTTCTTTTGATAATTTGCATTCAGAGTTCAAAAGTATTAGGTCTACTCTTTTAATTTGCAAACATAATATTTAGCCGCCTCCATACATACATAATGGCTGATATACAATTCGCAATCTAAATAGTTAAAAAAAAAAAAAAAAAAAACTATAAATTTGCTTGTTTCCAGATATTCCACGATCTTTTAAATGATGACAACATTTCGATAAATTTTGATATTTAAGTGTGAAGAGTCGAAAGTAAATATCGCATCGTTATCTCTAGTTAGATGATATTCTTTATCATTTACTTTGAATGCCATTCACGCTCTTGTTCATTCCTTCTTAGGGGCGTATAGTTCATATATGCGAAACACAGGATATTAAGTTAAAAAAATTGAAACTTTATTATAAAAAAGGTTGTTTCAAATATACATCAAAGAAAAAAAAATAAAGAGAAAGAATTGAGAAAGATTTCTACAAATTTTTAGTTCATCGCTTAGCATCGATTCAGATAAGGCAGTAATTGCGTTTCATTTCATTATTGGAGATTTCCTACACGCTCTCCTCTCACTTAGTACTTAATACTCTCGGTACTGTATGTTAAAAAAAAAAAAAAAAAAAAAAAAAAAAAAAAAAAAAAATCAAATTCCATCTCTACAAACGTAGAAAAAAAGATTTGTTTGGCTTTCACATTGTATTTAATTGGCTAGTAAAGATATGCGGCGGACATTTCAGAGAAGTAAAATTAGAGATTCGATATAATCAAACTAAATAAATGTCCATGACGCAAACATTCAAGGTTTTCGAAAGGCATGGGCGATCGGTATGTAATTGTAATCCATTCAACTTACAATGTTAAATCGACAAAGCGTACGTCACATGGCTAACTCTTATAAAGGCCAATTCATATCATGTCACATGCAATAAACGACTGCTAATGGGGAGAAGGACTATTTACTTACATATATATTTATATAATTCTGTGTAAAGAACCTGTTATTTCACGTTTATATTATTAGATAAAGCTTTACAAAAAAAAAAAAAAAAAAAAAAAAAAAAAAAAAAAACAAATCAAATGCAAATTAAAAGCTTTCACAAATATTTTTTCCTTACAACGTAGAGGTAAGGAAATGATATAAAGAGGAATATATAAGTAGAGAAAGGCTTGAAATGAGATAGAGAGATCTCGTTACATATTAAGCTAAATAAAATGTAAACATCACGTTGTCGTAAACATACATGTTTAGCTGTATTATTGATTGTATAATCGTACAAAAAAAAAAAAAAAAACAAAGAAAAAAATTATATATAAAATTATATATATATATACATATATATATATATATAAGCATTTGTGGTATCATTGAGTAGAATATTTTCTTATTCGTATTACAATTATTATTTATAAAAGTTTAGTATTATTTAGATTAGATGTTATAAAAGAAACTGGTTCAAGTGCCTACAAGGAAATTAAACGGTATAAAATAAGTGTTATGTGTACGTATTTTAGAGATTAGGTGAGTAAGAATTTTTGAAAGCCTTGAGCTTGTAAAAGTATTGCTTTCCAAGACTACTTGATGTAAGATTCGTCAAAATTTTGTAGCGTCCAAATATAAATCATAAAGAACTTATAAAGAAATTAAAAAAACGTCCAACTCTAATGTATTAATAATTAATAAAATTATTAAAATAAAAACGTATTCATTGAAAACACCATTTCGATCACAAAAATTTTATCTAATAGTTTGCTTAGAAAATCATTTGCTTTTTTTGCGGTAACAATGGATGACAACAATCTTCTTAAAGTCCATAAATACAACAATTTTACAATTCGATAAACTTCATATTTAAACGGTTTTACGAAATGTTATCCAACAATTTTGATCACTTAATAAGTTTATTTTGTCGTCATCCAACTTTGTACCTCAGGAACTTGTGTCATATTTTCAACATTAAAATTACCGGATGGAAATATTGCAAACCAATTTTGCCACTGACATGATATATGTTCTCCATATTTACATCGGATAATTTTGATTTAATTTCTTGAATAGCATTTTTACTTTTTCGATGGGAGCACCAACCAACCACGACTACTTAGACTTACTTGAACTTTTTCACAAACAAGCCTTACTATATCAAAACCCTGAACTGACTTGATCCATTAATAGTATAATTTATTTTTGTTAATTTCTTCACATATTTTTTTCATATAAAATACTAATAATTATTTTTGGTTATGATACAAAGATTTATCTTTTTATGACAACTTTTGTATGAAAGGGCATACGATTTAGTTTTGTCCACAAATTTAGCACATTTAATTTATATATTTATGCATGTAATCTTTATTCTCTGGACAATTTGTATACGACAGAAATAAAACTTAGATCTTATTGCCATAAAAAGAACATTTAAGAGCATTTATATGGGAAAGATTATCCCATCCCAAGCAAAATTGTCCACATTTATGTAATATGACTTTGGATGGCCGAAACGCTGATTATTCTTTATCGTATATTTTTAGTAATCGCTTTCATAAATGATATTATATTCAAAGTTTTTTGAAGATCTTATAACCATCATATATAAATAAATCATAAAAAATTAAAAGGAAGATGACAGTGAAGCAAATGTTGCATTGTTTGAACCTAGAAGAGTGCAATTAAAAGACAAAAAGCAAGTTAAACACTTGGTACAAGCATACTTTAGCTGCTAAACACTTAGGACAAGGAGATTTAGTTGCTAACATGCTGGACAAGGAGATTTAGTTGCTAACATATTGGACAAGGAGATTTAGTTGCTAACATATTGGACAAGGAGATTTAGTTGCTAACATACTGGACAAGGAGATTTAGTTGCTAACATGCTGGACAAGGAGATTTATATGCTAATATGTTGGACATGGAGATTTAAGCTCTTAGGTACTAGGTGCTTTTCAAATATATGGGAAAACTAGCCCTAACTGTTTATAACTTTTTTTCGATACTTTTTGTGTATGCGTTTGAAATACTTATAAGACTTATAAATAGTAGTCTCGGAAGATATAACACATCACTCAATAAGTTCATAGGATCATTATTTCTTTGTTGTTTTTTTCGCTATTTCGCTATTTCGCAATTGTTGCTTTTTTGGCAATTTTTTCTTTCAAACGCATTAATAATTCTATGTAATATTCGCTTTTGATCTTTCTCCCTTCTCAAAATAGCCGATGAATACTTTATCATGCGCATCCCAAGACAAGGATGTCATAAACTTTCCAGCCAACTTTTGCGTTTTCGGTCGACTGGGACCGGTTTTGTTGAACGCTGTTCACACCACTCACCAACGATATCACTTTGGAATGTAGTACCAATAGTCTATGTTTTATCCATTTTCACATATCGCATAAAAAAAATTTCTCTTTATTTCGTCTCAACAGCTCAAAATAGAGCTCTAGATCTAACTAACATTTTATTATTTTTGATTAAAGATAAGCAAGCGCGGTATCCTTTTTGAGCAGATATTTCTTCATGTTCATGAAAATTAGTAAATACACAGTCTTCTGATAACATTGAGATTTCAGTTATCTTATGCAACTTTATTATCCGATCTTCCAAAATGATTTCGTGCACTTTTTTATTACGTTTTCTAGAGCAACTGCATTAATCGATAGCCTGAAGCATTGGCCTAATGTGAGCTATATTGTGGTTATGTATATGTGTCTACAGGGCAAGTGCAAGATCTGTTAGTCAAATCCTTTAGTAAGACTACTCGGCTTTCTTGGCGTTCTCGCTCAGTCGTTTTGAAGATGCCCGTATACTGCACAATGCACCACCGCTGCTCTTCTTTTTACAATCGCACTTCTCGCTTTTAGAAGAAATTGCCAAGACTGGTGTGTGTACCCCACCATTCCAGATATATCCATTTTCAAATCGGACGTGCACAAATACTATCTCCCTCTTTCCTGTTTCCTCATTTATTATAATCTTTTCTGCCTCCCACCATGACTGCACCTATAGAGGATATCTTGAGTAGTAGTAGGACAGAGAAAAAAGAAACGCACCGGACACATAACGACATAGAGACCACCAGGGTCATGGTTCATCTCTTTTGGGTGACAAAATGTGTATATGCACTTCAAGCGATCTCGTCGCCGTATACGTATTTTGTAAATCACGTGGATTTGAAGATGGGAAAGAATATATTTTCTGTGTAGATTTCGAATCTTTTAGCTTCGACTACTTACGTTTTCTTATTGTTTTTTATTGAACAACTTTTAAGCTAAAAAAAAATGTGTTTAGATTTTTAAAAGTAATATTCTTTATCTGATTAGCCTTCAATGAGGTAAAATTCAACTTAAAAAAAAAGGATATGTGTCGGACTGTCGGAATGAATGATGAATTAAAGCGCAAGCAGTGATTTAATGGAGAAATTATTATCTTAACAACACGAAGTCAAAGAAAAACTTTCTATCTTAAAAACGTTGATAAATTTTGGATTTGATTTTCGAATTGGAATCGTGGAAAAAGAGAGAACGATGACTAAGCTTTCGAGATGTTGTGAAAGATCGATTGATATTTTATGTGAGTTGCAGGCAATAAAATTTAAATTTAAACGATTTTTTTTTTTTTTGAAATTTCTTCTTCTAAGTGTTGACATTCACCTCAATGATTGATGTGAGCGTGTATGCGTTATGGTTTTATAACATTCTTAGGCAACTCGTGACTTAGATACGTGCGTTTCTGCATGCGTTTTACATTCACATGTTCATGCTCACATTTGATTTCATGCACACTTCTCTACTAACATTATAATCACTCACATGAGTTTCATTAGTGCGGTTACCGGGTGTGTGCTTTAAACATGTGTTCACTTCACTTCAGTTTTTATTGCGTAGCGGATGAATGATTTGGACAATGTTATGTACAACGTTATGTACTTCTAGTAGCCTTTTGAGAGAGACTAATGGATATTATTTATGAAAATGTTATAATAAAAATTTTTTCTTTTGTATGTTAAAATGTTTTATTTTTATTATTTTTACAGTTACAAAATATATTATAAAAACAATTTGAAATTCCCAATGAGTACTACCATCGTTGACGATTATCATCATAAAACACTTTTCTATACAAAATCATCATTCAGTCATAATCATTAACAAAATTTATAATGGACTGGTTATTGGCAACACCACAAATTCATAGTATATTCTCGTCATTGGGTTCTCCGCACGGGGACGGTTACGTTATAAATCCCAACGCCGTAGGTAATGAAAAAGCATTAATAAGTTGTATTAAAAAACATGTTTGTCTTCATATTTGCTTCTCTATGATTTGCTGCTTTAGCAATATTGGAGGATATTAATTACAAGTTAACGTGGGAAGATCAAACGTTACGGACTTTTCGTCGTGCTATTGGTTTTGGGCAAAATGTTCGTTCGGATTTGATACCTTTACTTGAAAACAGTACCAATGAAGATGTCTTCGATGCGGTTGTACGGATATTGGTAAACTTAACGGTTCCGATAGAATGCCTATTCTCGGTGGATGTTATGTACCGTACTGAGATGGGACGTCATACCATATATGAGGTAAACAAATTATTACATACAAGTAAAGAGGCCTTCACCGATCCTAAAAGTACTAAATGCATTGTCGAGTATATAAAGCATATATTGGAATCCGATTGTAAATTGTCAACCAGGAAATGTGATCAGATTAACAATTGTTTGTTATTGTTGCGCAATATTTTACATATTCCGGAAGCTAATGTTAATTATTTAGTTTCGTCATCACACAATCAAACGACCGGTAATCAATCAGTGTCTATGCAAAATGTTGTATTATGGAATCTTTTCATACAAAGCATTGATAAATTGCTGCTATATTTGATGACTTGTCCGCAACGTTCGTTCTGGGGAGTCAGTATAGTACAATTAATAGCAGTAATATATAAAGATCAGCACGCCGGTACTTTACAAAAGTTATTGAATATGTGGTTTGAAGCTTCATTATCGGAAAGTTCAGAAGATAATGAGAGTAATACATCACCCCCAAAACAAAATAGCTGCAATTCCAGTCCAGTAATGACCTCAGATCCAACTTCCGATTCTTCGGACAACGGTAAATTAAATTCAATCTTAAGAGTTTACTTTAGGTTTTGCATTTGATTTGATTTGATTTGATTTATATTACAACAGGTAGCGCTGGTTGCAATAATGTAAGTCCCGAAGACCGTCGTCAAGCTTTACGTGATGAGACAGAAGCTACACTACAAGAAGTGAGCCGTAAAGGCCAAGAATATCAGGACTCTATGCTTCGTGTACCAGCTGATAAAGTGGACAGTTCGGAAGGTGCAAGTGATATGGGAACTACAGATTGTGAAGAGTCCGCTTGTGCTCTAGCTGAACCTAAAATAAAAACTGTAATGCCTCCGGATGAATTTGATACAATCTCCGAAGTTAGTATTGTAGAAGCTATGGAAGCAGCATACCCAGAAGAATGCGGTCATTCAGATATTACTGTCATTGATTCTTCAAATAGTTTAAAAGAAGATTTTATTCCAAATGTTGACCAACGTAAATCTACATCATTACATTTGTCTAAAGAGCAACAAGAACAACCAGCTGAACAACAATTAAACACTACCACTATACCATCAAACTGTGAAATGCCTCCACCCGCATTGCCGGTAAAGGCTTCCTCATTATCTAATGCTTCTAATAATGCCCCAACTAGTGAAACTATGGACACTATGAAGATGAGTCAAAAAGCACCACATTCCGGACGCTTGAATTTAACTAAAGGCAAATGTTGCCCGCAAAAACGGGAATGCCCATCGTCTCAATCGGAGCTTTCCGATTGTGGTTACGGTACTCAAGTCGAAAATCAAGAATCTATATCTACATCGAGTGACGATGGTCCCCAGGATAAGCCACAGCATCAAAAACCGCCTTGCAATTCAAAATCACGTAACAAACAGAGAACTCTATTGATACCTTTAGATAACAAAGATTTGAGACGCAAGAAATTAGTAAAAAGAAGCAAAAGCAGTTTGTAAGTACAGATAAATTATTATTCGGATATTTCGAAAAAACTTCTATTTTATATTTCATGGATTTAGAATTAATATGAAGGGTCTAGTACAACATACACCTACGGACGATGATATTTCGAATCTTCTAAAAGAGTTTACAGTAGACTTTCTACTTAAAGGTTACGGATTTCTTGTATCGGAACTGCATACTCAACTCTTAAGAGACATGGTACATATAATATATTTTCAAATCTTTCTTAAAGAAATTTGTGATTTTTTTGTTATAAAAATTTTGAATTTAATTCTCATTTCGTTTAACAGAATATTTCAATCGATACATCACATTTCTTTTGGTTAATTACTTACTTCCTAAAATTTGCCGCTCAACTTGAATTAGATATGGAACATATAAGTTCTATACTTACCTACGATGTTATCAGTTATCTGACATATGAAGGTGTTTTGCTTTGCGAACAACTTGAACTAAATGCTCGTCAAGAAGGTAGTGATTTAAAACCATATTTAAGACGCATGCATTTAGCCGTTACCGCAATACGAGAATTTGTCCAGGCTATCGAAACTTATAAAAAAGTCACTCATCTTAGTGAAAATGATCGTGAACATTTAAGACATTTGCAAGCGCAAATAAGTGGCACTGAAGATTTACGAAATCTATTCGTTTTATTATTTCGTCGTTTCAATCCGAATTTACAAAATAAACAATATCTTCAAGATTTAGTGGTAACCAATCATGTTTTGCTCTTAATTTTGGATTCAGTAACAAGAACGAACAACAGCAACAACAACAACAATGCTGACAAGATTAATGTAAAAATGCTTGAACACGTTGCACAGTAAGTTCAATTAAGAATTAATTCAAATTTTCAAATTTCAAAATTATATAAAAAGTCTTTTCTTTTTTTTTTTTTTTTTTTATAATTCCGTATCATTTTTCGCTTTGGTTTTTATTGCAAGGCCCTTCCAAATATATCTTCAATTCAGCCTTAGTATAGAGTTTAGAATTAGGTTTGGTAAACAACCGAAATAATTTTATTACGATTCGCTTTTATTCCTTTGCAAGATC
>KK351013.1:2099321-2132084 GCA_000671755.1 Glossina brevipalpis
CATACAACAAAACGGTGCATATTTGACCCAAATCGGACAATCCGAAGCATTTTAAATAAAGTTCTGAAGTTGATAAAAAAATAATGGATTTCTTTTTCCCCAAACTAATATTTCAAAATATATGTCAAATAACTTTTCTGTACCAATTTTAATATAGAAATATTTACAAAAAATTCTCATATTGCCATATAAAGGTTTGTTTTATTTTTTGAAACAACGAATATGGAGAGGGAGATTAAAAAATTTGTACCATCCCCATCCCATTTAAATTTTCCAGATTCATGTACTATGTATGTAGTATTATTTTTTAATGTTTTATATAACGATCTTTATTGAGAGATATATTAAAAATGACAAATTTTTTTTCTATATAATGACTTTTTCAATATATATGATCTTTTGTGAAGTAGGTTCGATTCAATCTATTTTTATTCGAGTTCGTCAAAAATACTCTCAAACATATAAAAAAAAAAAATAAAATTTTATCAAAAATATTTTAAAGATTCTGGTGTGAAGTTAGCCCACACTTCTCTAGCCCACATTTATGTCTTTGCTAAAATGTGGGCTAGCTTCACAGTGTGTGTGTGTCTTTGCTAAGATAATTGATAATAAATCAGCATAGAAAAATAAACAAAATGTTGACAAAAACTAAACAAAAACAAAATATACAAACATAAATGAAAAACTAAATCATGCCTTATGTTATAAAAAATATAAAAAATAATTATTTAACAATATTCATCATGCACAGTGCGCTTGTAGTTTGAAATAAATAATTATTTTTTTTTTAATATTTTTTATAGCATAAGGCATGATTTTATTTTTCATTTATGTTTATATTTTCTATTTTTGTTTAGTTTTCGTAAGTATTTTATTTATTTTTCTATGCGGCTTTATTATCAATTATCTTAGCAAAGTCATTTTTAGCAAAGACACAAACGTAAAAAAATTTTTGGGGGCTAACTTCACACCAGTTAAAGATTATGGGTCTGTAACTTGAAACTAGAAATACTCTAAGCAGCTAGCAGAGAAGCAGATCAATAGATAAACAGATTTTAAATGAATTCGAAAAAAATTATGCATTTTTTTGAAATTTAAAAATCGCAAATCTTTTCCACAAATTATTTGATTCAAATTAGGGATTTTTTTTGTCTAAAGTGAAAAAACTTTTCTAAATATTTTTACATTGAGTAAGAAGTTAATCTTGTTTACTTTACTATTTTGTCAATTTTTTATTACTCTTAAGTTTTTTTTTTTTTCATAATAACTATAACAATAAGAATAAAAATAATATTCTTTTCAAAATCCATATGTCATTGATCTGCAGCTAAATATCTGAAGAATTTATTATTGAAATAAAATACTTTTTTGTTTCTTTTTTAATATTTAACATTGAAATAAATAAAAGAAATAGAAAATTAATTATTAGATTAAGATAATAATTAATCTTGACCTTTATTATTGAATTTTTTTTCTTTTCTATTATTTGTTTTTAAATTTATTTTTAATTGACAAATTCGTTAACTTAAGTATAAAGGTGTTGTTTGGTTGGGTGTTTTAACCTGCTGTGTAAGCTTTAAAAGTGCATTGCTTAGCTCTTTTGAAGATTTGCTCGACATTATGGTTTGATATCGGCCAAGCCTTTTACGTTTATCTTTTCATTCATTATTATTATTATTATGAGTGCGACACGTTTTAGTTGTTAACATAACATAAAGCAAGAGAGAGAGAGAGTTAGATAGGTAGGTAGGTGCATTTAAATTAAACCTTGAGATGCAATACAATGAATTTTGTGACAAATTTAAATTGAATTGAAATGGAAAACTCTGAGTATAGATTTTCTTTTATATGTTAATTAATTAAATTATATTTTTGTTTTTGTTTTTGTTTTTCTTTTTTTTTTTCAAACTTTTTTTTACAGTTTTGGTAACGATTCTGATATTTTCTCGAAGAGCAACAATACATCAAATGCATCGGCGACTCTTTTATTAACAAATACAAAAACAACAACAAGTGTTTCACACATAATGACAGATACGAAGACAACATGCAACAGTAGTCCATTGCTAAACACTAACAAGTTATCAACGGTAGCTACAACAGCAACACTAACAGCGGACAAGACAAGTTTACATTATCCACCAACACTGTTGCCATGTCCGTCAATCAATAACAATATAATTGGTTTACAACATGAATCAAATAATCTCCAGAGCAATGAGAGCAACTATAAAACAAACAATATGACAGGACCAACAATCAATAACATAAATATCACAACAACAACAGCAACAGCAACAGCAACAGCAATACCAACGTTGCCAATAGAAAAATTGTCAAATTCTTCATTATTATTAACAACATCATCGTTATCACCGCTATCGATAGTAACAGCTACGACAGCAGTAGTAACAGCTACTACTGCTACAACGCCAACAACATCTTTAATAGAGTCGCAAACGGTTATAAATAGTTCAAAAGAATTGATATATGATCAGCAACAACAACAGAAACAGAAACAACAACAGAAACAACAGCAACAACCGAAACAACATTGTTTCAGTCAAACAATACAACAAAGCTTCGCTAGTAATGATGATGATGATGACTCGGCAATGCCTGTAATAGAACGTAAAGATTCTTACACAAGTGATTTCTATTCAATGGGCTCGAATAATGGACACTTAGAGCAGGAATATTGTGCTATGGTCGCCTCGGTTTATGGACAAGAAATGGCCAAGTTAGTTAAAAGTTAAACGAAATAATTTTTAATTAAAGTGAAATTTGACTTTTGCATTTTTTTATTTTTTTATTTTTTTGTTATTTTTACCTTTTGTTTTTGTGTTCTTTGCTTATAGCAGTGACTGCGCTTCAGTTGCCTCCGACTTGACACGAATGTATGTCAGCGACGAAGATGATAAGCATGAATATCGTGTTGCTGATCATTATCATTAGAGATCTTATATTTCAATTATCAATTCATATATCAGCTCATATGTATTCATACATATATATATATAAAACTCAAATCAAATGTTATGCTTAAGAATATCTTAATACCTGCAAATAGTTTAATATTAAAACAAACACTTTAATGAACAACAAGTGCAACAAATCTTAGCGAATATTTTCATTTTGTTTAATAAAAACAAATTATTTACTCTCTCTCTACTATACACATACATATTATATTTACATCCATGTACAATTGCAACAACAACAACACTTTACACTTTATTTGATTTCCTACTATTTGAAATATTTGGAATTTTTTATTTTATGTTTTGCTTTTCTTTTTCGTTCTTTAATCTGTTAAAAAAAAAAAAAAAAGTTTTTCTCTAAGTAAACATAATTTACTATATTTCGTATATAAATAAATTTTTAAATTATATATATGTATTACATAGTAACTGTCACACATCGGGTATATGCAAATGCAACAAAAAAAAAAAAAAAAAGAAAAGAGATATAATTAACAGTAATTTTTAAATAAACAAAAAAAAAATAAATACATAAAAAAATTAGATAAGAAATCGATTTTGAATTATCTTTTCATCTCTGACAAAGAGGCTGACTGCTAGTAGCGCCTTAAATAGAATGCAAAAAAATAAAAAAATTAGACAAGAAATCGATTTCGAATTATCTTTTCATCTCTGACAAGGAGACTGAATCTTAGTAGCGCCATAAATAGAATGCAAAGAAATAAAAAAAATTAGACAAGAAATCGATTTCGAATTATCTTTTCATCTCTGACAAGGAGGCTGAGTACTAGTAGCGCTATAAATAGAATGCCAAGAAATAAAAAAATTAGACAAGAAATCGATTTTGAATTATCTTTTCATCTCTGACAAGGATTCTCAGTACTAGTAGCGCCATAAATAGAATGCAAAGAAATAAAAAAATTAGACAAGAAAACGATTTTGAATTATCTTTTCATCTCTGACAAGGAGTCTGAGTACTAGTAGCGCTATAAATAGAATGCCAAGAAATAAAAAAATTAGACAAGAAATCGATTTTGAATTATCTTTTCATCTCTGACAAGGAGGCTGACTGCTAGTAGCGTAATAAATAGAATGCAAAGAAATAAAAAAATTAGACAAGAAAACGATTTTGAATTATCTTTTCATCTCTGACAAGGAGACTGAATCCTAGTAGCACCATAAATAGAATCTAAAGATTTTATTCTGCAAAAACCCTCTTAAAAATCCTCTTAAGTTCATTTATCTTAAAAACCTGATAACAATTTTCATAACAATCGATTCAGATGTATTTTTTTGACTTAATTCTTAGCATGTCTATCCATCTGTCTATTTTTATATTTTTCAATACGATTTTCAAAAGATTTTGAGACACTTGCAGGTATATTGATCAGCGGCATCTCTTGGTAACAATAATAAAGTAAAGCGAAAGATTAAATTCGAAGATTTTGAACTTTCTTTACTTTCTCTACATAAACTAAGGTTGGATGAAGTACCAGAACGGAATCTTGTACCTCTTTTCGTGATCCCAGCTATAAACGTTATGGATTAGCGGCATGAACTAAAAAAAGTTTCAGGTTACAACCACCGAAGACCGGTGACAGATATTTTTGGGATTGTAGGAGGAAAGTTCGGGAGTTACTTCTATTTTAGATGACTTCCTTTCCCGATAGTTCTTTGCTATTTAGGTCACAATAATGTTGAATAGTAGTTATCTATGACTGCTTAAGGTAGTAGTTGAACTGGGAGCAATAGAAACGTTGCTGTTCGTGTCAATCACTTTCTAAGTACACAATAACTCTTAAAATTAGATGGTCGAAGTTCACTTCCGTGACGGACAGATTATCTAAAGTGAACTATTAAAATCTCGTGGGGGTCAGGTGCCCAAATGAGGATGCACTTAAAGAATATGTTGTTGTCTAACCGCTGGTGGGGACCTTCGGGATGTATCGAGGTGGTTATTCAGAATTGGGCTGGATGAGATGAAAAAGTCAATCTGAGATTTAATTTTGAATATTTGTTGAAAATGAGTAAAATTTTGGAACAGCAACGAAGTCAACCATGGAAGTCACACATTGTTGAAATTGTAAGAAAGTGTTTGAAGTGAAAAAAAAAAATAGAATGTTTTCTTCAAGATAATTGTCTTAGGAAATCTCTACGGTAGCGGCTATCGTTTAACAATGCATTAGAGGTCACAATTTCAGGTTTTTTTTTTTCATTTTTCTAGAGTAAAAAAACAAAAAAAAAAAAATGTTGTTAAATAATGCTTTGTTAACTTGTTTTATATTTTACATTGACATATTGGTTTTATTTTGTCCTCTTAAGGCTTAAAGCTAAAGTGTTTATGTGCTATTGTTTTATTTAAGAATACGTTACACATATATTCACTGAAGGCATATACTTTGAAAATCTTTTATAACCAAACGGTTTGTTTTTGTTTCTTTTTTTTTTTTTATTACATAAAAGGTAAGTACAAAAAACACTTTATCTGCTTATTATGCGAAACAAGTTGGTTCGGACAATCGTTGTAAATTTATATTTGGTTTGGGTTACAATTACTTGCAAACTGTGAAAGAAGAAAAAATAGACAGAAGTATAAGAGAGAGAGAGAGAGAGAGAGAGAGAGAGAGATAGAGAAAGAATGTTACGCTTAAGAAAATATATATAAAATAAGCAACAATTGATTTTTATAACAATTACAATATTTGTTACTAACAATAGATTGTTAATATCGTTCTTCGTTTTTTTTTTGTTCGGATATTTTTTATTGTTTTTGAATTTATTTTTTATTTCTTTTCGATATTTCGATACGATTTAATAGATGGCAGATTATAATTTCATAAATTTCATAAATATATAAAAGAGTTTCACCTGTGCGTTCAATGTCTTGGACTAAGGAAAAAGTTCGTTGCGTTTTTTCTTCAAAGAAGGCTTTAGACCCGTTTTTTTATATTATAGAAATAGAAAACTCTATGTTATTTTATAATTTTTTCAAAAGTGATTACGTTTTGAAAATCATCTAAAACTTAAAAAAAAAATCACGATATTTATTTAATATCAGTTCAACCAAAATGATAACGTTAGCAAAGTCAGAATAGTTCTTTTCCATTTTGGCAATGTCGATGGAAAGTATGTACAAGCCGTGCTTGGGTCGGTCAACTCTTGATAAAGTCGATGAAATTCTTTATAAAATAGAGGAGGACCAGCTCATCTTATCTTGTGAGATATTGTAAATGACTTGTGACACAAAGCATTAGCCTGATGTTATATACTGATATAAATCCTTATATACTGTTCAACACTATTATATACTGATATAAGCTGCCATATATACTGATATAAAACTGCTATATATTGCTATATATGCTATACGTTGCTATATACTATTATATACTGATGCATACTGTAACATACTACTACGTACTGATATATATTGCTGTATATATGTGTACTGTTATATACTGTTATATACTATTGATCCTTTGTTCCTTTTTAAGATAGTCGTATATTATAACGCGCGTATCCTAAAATTATCATTTGAGTCGACTTTTCAGTTTTTGGTCGCTTTGACCAACTTTTACAGGTTGTTGTCCACTCGGTTCGCTGGCTCTTTGAATTTGGGGTATAGTGATGAATCCATGTTTCATCCAGTATCAACTATAGCATGAAAAAGACTTACTTCGTCTAAGCTCTACACAGTCCTCTTCATCATCTACACGTTGTTGTTTTCTGTCAACTCGAACAGAGAAAGTTCTGTTGACAAATATTCATGCAAAATTGTAAATACATTGCCTTCTGATATCGTTGAAGTGTCAGCCATCTCATGTAATTTCACTTTCCGCTCTTTCAAAACGATTTTGTGGACTTTTTTTTTCTGTTTTCTGAAACAAATGTTGAATTATGACGGTAAAAGCGCTCAATATTAATCACAATCGTAGTATTTGATTTAAAGTTAGCAAATCATCGACATATTGTTGTCTTCAATAGATAAGAGCTGCCTACAACACTTTTCAAGAGGATTTTCGATTTGAATGAGAATTTTTTTCTATTAAGGAGCAACGTTCTACCAACACATGAGATACAGAAGTTTCCATTGTTTTGAAAATGATAAAAGTAGCATCACTAAAGCACCTGTAACCTGGGTAGACTAATGGCCGGAATGTTATAAAATTTTGAAATATTTCATATGAAAGATGGAACTATGTAATAATTATACGAATTCGTCAACAGTCTATTTGTCACCCTACAAACTTATTGAGTATATGTTAAATGTTGAGCTAAAAAAATTTTTGCACAATTTCCTTAAGATTAGATCAAAAAGAAAAGAAACTCGATATTTGGATATTAAATGAATTGATAAGGAACGATACAAAACAAAAACGAACTATTTTTAAAAAGATTAACAAAAGCTAAGTCACAACCGATAATAATATATGAAAAGGATCGTAGCTTAAGCCGTCTGAAACTAAAAAGAACAATGGCAAAGCACCAATTGAGCTTATGAAAGATAATGATTCGTGTTTAATGAAATCGGAAACAAATTATGGTTCATAAGCTATCTTAACCTGACCGTTAGTAATTAGTTCCGCCCCCTATTGTCAGCGAATGCGATTAAAGGGTTAATTAAATTTTTAAGTAAACGCCTGAATTTAAAAAAAATTGTTTTTCGCTTCGAAATCACTTCACTAAGATTTCCTTTACCGATCATTATACAGACCTTTTATAACTTATTTGCTGTTAAGTTCTTGTTGGTGATTCATATAACCCGAGCAATTGAGGTAAAACCTTCAGATGTGATCAATAGAATTGTTGTCTTCCATCATAACAAGATCAGACCTCACGCATTTTTAAAGACTTGAGAAAAATTTAGTGAGGTTTATTGAAACGTGTCACCCGGACATTGTCCTGTTCAATTGTCATTTGTTTCGCTCTCTATCGAAATCTATTTTCTGAATGGTGAAAAACAGATTTCCGAAAGACCGGAAAAAATCATTTAATTCAATTTTTCGCCTAGAAATCCTAGAAATCCTGTAGTTATGGTTTTACAAAAAAAGATACAAGACATTAACGATCAAAATGGATCATACTTCTTCCACTAATGGTCGTAAAAAACTTAACCTATTACATGTACATTGCATGCAAAAAACTCTTAATGCGATTGAATATTTTATTTATTTTTTTTGATTTATTTATATTCATAAATAAGTAAATAATTTTACAATAAATGATTGAAAAGACACTCGGTAACTTGGACCATACGATTGAATATATTTAAATAAATTGAATTTTTGTGTTTAATTTCTTAGGAAAATTGAAGAACAGTTCATAATTTTTAATTAAACTTGAAATAGAAAATTTGAAATACATATCCCTGCGGCTTGTTATAGCTAGAAGAAGATATCATGAAAAAACCATAAAATGTAAGACATTTGTAAAATTGTAATGCGCCGTTGCATATACATCCCGTTGTATGCTTTCAGGTTTGAAAATGTCTAACAAATAATTTGCAATTTGATCGTTCGTGCGACCAAAATTAAAAATTAAAAAAGTTTAGCAAAGTGGCAAGTAAGTTGTGAGTGATCATGGTTTGCTTACAAGAAGATCGGATCGCCATCACCATTTCGACTATTAAGACCATAGGCCGCACCGTGACTAAGTTTGAACTGGATTTCATTCTATACGACTAGAAGTCATCAAGAGGCAAAGCCGAATGTGTCCATCTCAAGAAATAAGAATTGAAACCATCACGTCTTGAACGTTAATGCATTCAAAGCCGTGATGTACATTTGAACAATATTTTTTGTTCAGAATGTAACTGCAATGTCTAAGCTTCACAATAAAGCATAACTTTCTTCGACATGTTGCTTCTTTTTCTTTTCACATTTTAAAAAAGATCATTTAATGTAAGATCCTATATATATATATATATATGGGGGAAAAGAAATCCATCCAATCTTATATGAACTTCAGGACTTTATTTAACATTTCGAATTGGAAAATAATGGATTTCTTTTTCCCCAAACGAAAGAAATCCATCCAATCTTATATGAACTTCAGGACTTTATTTAACATTTCGAATTGGAAAATAATGGACTTCTTTTTCCCCAAACTAATATATATATTGTTGATCAAGGCGGCTATATAAAATGTTAAACAACAATAAAATATTCCTTCCCAGAGTAGAAAGAAGTACTAATTTTTATATTATATTCAGCAGAGATAAACTCCGTAAGGTTTCTTCTGTGTACAGATGCGATTCGAAAGGATTAAATTCTTGCAAATTAAATTTGTCAGGAAAGTTTCAATTATTATGCAGTTAATGATACGATCGACAAGATACAACGTGTGTACAACCTTTACGCTACTACACTTGCCCTAATCTCTGACTTCTCACGACCTACTTCTTCTTTGGTTAATGTAAAATTCTATTCTATTCGATTTATTCTTTGCCTAAAAATTTAATTTAAAACATTAAAACTATACATGTGCGGCGTCTTTGTTTATAATGTTTCGTAAACTGTAAACAATTTTTGTTAACTGTAGTGTAGATATCTATTTGTAAAATTTGCACAAATGGTTTTTGAAGTCTTCTAAGTTTCATGACTTATCAACGAAGCTACGCATATTTATTTTTGGTTTTGAATATCAATAATTCGCTGAAATGTGCAAGCACAGCTTTTGTTATACACGTTAAAAGCTATAAAATTAATTTTGATTGATAGTCTTTTTTTTCTTTTGTATACAATACATTACAAAACATTAAGTATTTTGCAGATAAAATGTTTAAATTTATTATAAACATTTTAATCAATTTTTATTTTTATTATTCTATAATTTTGTGTGAATGTGTTATAAAATTACCAGAAAATATAGAGAATTTTCCAATATGGAAAACACATATCGGACAGTATTGGATTAAAATACCGTATCTAACGGATGAGATATTGATACAAAATGGAGAGAAAATTCAAGGTTATTGTAATACGTTTTTTAGGTAAGACTTGACCAATAACATATATCGGGAATGATGGCAAGATTCAAAGCTTTAGAAAGAAATTAAATTTTATGTTAATTAAAAACGATCGAAAGTGATGATAGAAATACTTTTTTTTTAATATAGAGTATGATGACAATACATTGCTTCTAATAAAAAAAAAATTATTTTATTTTTTATCGAATTTCTTTTTCTTCTCTCGTATTTTTGTGTAGAAATTTTACTATAGATGAGAACGATTTAAATTGTACCGAAATCGAAGACAATAATGATAAGTGCATTTACTATCCGTATCACAGTAATAAAATTAAAGATATATTTGGTAAAGAGATTTTGCACATGCGTTGTGTTAATAACACTTTGCGTTACGGAGAAGTTACTTTAACGAATGGACAAAAGCTTAGTTGTGCTGATACTCAATGGACTGTTAGTTGGAGCAAATCGGATGTAAGACGAAAAGAAATAATTTGGTGCTCAGAAAATCATCACATTTTAAGGTTAATCACTAAGAATTTGAAGAAAAATCGAATCTTGGCCTATATTTGTTTTGATATGAATACCTTGTCCCCGCAATCAGTACATTTTAAAACAAATTATCAAGTATTTAAAATATGGAATATTTCGAAAGTAAGCAAATGTTTTAGGTCTGCATAAAAATACTTGGTCATTGCTCACTCTGTCTCTCTCTTTGTGTCTCTCTCTGATTGTTTTTCTCTCTGACTCTGTCTTCTTTTCTCTTTTTCTCTCTCTCTCTCTCTCTCCCTCTGTCTGTCTGTCTGTCTGTCTATCACCCTCCGACTCTCTCTCTCTCTCTCCCTCTCGCTTTCTGTCTGTCTGTCTGTCTGTCTATCACCCTCCGACTCTCTCTCTCTCTCTCTCTCTCTCTCTCTCTCTCTCTCTCTGTCTCTGTCTGTCTGTCTGTCTGTCTATCTCCCTCCGACTCTGTCTCTCTCTCTCTCTCTTTCTGCCTGTCTGTCTGTCTGTCTATCTCCTTCCGACTCTCTCTCTCTCTCTATCTGTCTGTCTATCTGTCAGTTTCTCTCTTTCTCCTTGTTTGCCTGGCTGTCTCTCTTCGACTCTCTCCCTGTTTTTGTGTTTATCTCTCCACGACACGCTTTCTCTCCCTATTTCCGTTTTCCATTTCACTTTCCTTTATCCAGCAAAAGCTTTCTAGCATTGAGGATCTCGATGTGGCTGCCAGTTTAGCACCCGAAATTCAATCCTTAAATTCTGCTCAACTTCATGGCAGGTCTGTACGCATGCGCATCGTGTAAATTCAAAATAATTTTTTAAATAATTTTAGTAATGAGTCTTTGCAATTCCAATTGAATGAATTAAGTGGAAATAATTCATGGATTAGTATGGCCAATTATGAATATGAATCTCTTGTACAAAGCGGACCATATTTACGTTATTTTCAACAATATGGACAATTAATGGAAATTATATGGTGGCATAATTTACGTATTTTTAATTGGCGCCGCTTCTTAAATGCTTTGGAAATGCATTTCGAAGAGTTGAACAACTATAGAGTCTATTTAGGAACGTTAGGTGTAGTTCAAGTGCCATTATGGACTCTTTCATCGGAAATTACTTGGCTGGAAATTCAGGTATTGTAGCACCGATATGTCTGTTTAACATAAAATAAAATAAAAGAAAACTATATAACGATAAATATTTAGTCGAGCAATTATCAGAATACTATACCGGCTTATATATGGATGTATTTGGCATCGATTAATAACACAAATATGAATTTATATATTTTTGGCTATAATTCGCCATATTTTTCTGTAAGTAAAATAAAAAAAAACAAAAATATATTTTCGAGATTTTGAAAAATTTCTTACAATTTTTATTCTACAATTTTTATAGATATTTAATGAGAGCGATATAATTTTTTGCCCAAATATTTGTAGTGAGATCTCTTGGCTAAAACAGGCTCAATTAACATTTAATTTTGCTAATGCTGGCATCATATTTTGTTGCACTAATCAATCGATTAAGGATGAACGCTACCTTCGCGTTTTACCTAAAATCAATTCAGCGTATAAGTTCGGTGTAATTAACACATCATCACATTCCAACGATGATAATGTAGGCGATGATTATCATTAAGGAAAATCGTATCACAGGTGTTATTATTACAAAAAAGACAAAAAAAAAAAAAAAATAAAAGAAAAGAAAATTGTAATTAATATTTTCGTATAACAAATAAAAAAAAAACAAACAAATCAACGCTGAGGAATGAATGTCTTATACAGAAAATATCGATAATAAAAATCTATTTATTTATTAGATAAATTCCACTATAGTCGAATATTAAATTTAACAAATAAGAAAATAATAATCCGCTGTGCCGAAACTTTTGTACCCACCATCTCTTCTAATAGAGGGAAAAACTAAATTTTAGTGTGTGGGCGTGCGAGTTTTTTTATTTTTTATTTTTATGGAGTATCGTGAAACACAGCCAGCCTTGGAATACCGTGGAAAACAGCCACAAAACCGATGTGTTTTTAGCTTATGCTGTAGGCGTGGCCTGTCATCCTTTTGGCCCATTTTCAATACCAACCTGCGTGCAAGAAGTTCCAATGTTTCCGCTAAATTTGAAGCCGATATCTTTGTTTCTGCGACTAGGAGAATTTTTATTACAGACATAACACAGAACAACAGACGGACAGGTGGACATGCTGATCAAGAATATGTATACCATGTGTGGTCTCCGAAGTTTCCTTCTGGGTATTACAAACAAAGTCACAAAAACTATATTTCTCACCTTCGTTGGTGGATATAAAAAAAACGATAAGGAAAAGTATATACGGTTGTGACCAAACCCTCTTCTCTTGGAAAAAATGCTCAGAAAAGGACTACATTTAAATACTCTACAACAACGAGTAGGCGTGGGAAATTTTTTCCATTTTTATGGAATAACGTGGAAATTTTTATTGTGTCTCTGTTGCAGTTTATAAGTAAAGAGAGCAAAATACTCAGAAAGTAAAGTTATTTTCAGTTTATGTTACGCTGTAGGCTTCTCTTTTGGCTAATTTAGCTCACTTTCAATACCAACTTGCAAGAAAGAACTTCCAATGTTTTTGTCAAATTTTATCCAGATATCTTAAATTTGGCAATCGGAACCGCCGGGACCGTCAACTTTACATAGTTAGGTAGAAAGACACTCATGCCTATTCCGAAGTCTTCACCAATATGTACACTTTAGAGGGTCTTTGAAGTTTCTTTTTTAATGTTACAAATCTTCTCACAAATTTCAATACGTTATCATGTTCAATGGGAGTGGTCTGTTTTGTATATTTACTACAGGATGGCTAACAAAGCGCACGTGGAAATATTTTTACTGATCTATCCGCTATGGAATTTTGTATGAATGTTAGACTTTCTGGAGGCGCCACCGTACTGTTTTCCTCGAAACACATTGTAGTTAACTGAGTATTGATGTGCTAACTGATGTGATCTTTGAGGGGTTCTGAACACACTACACATTAAACACCAGATTATTGCATAATGTTTACATTATTTTGTCTATCTTCTGTACAGTCCATAGTTAATAATAATCTAAAGTTTCGAAGAGGAAATAGTCACAAGGGTTTTATAAAACCTTGAAAAAAAAGAAAGAACGTGCTCGTAAGAAGCTCACCACAAGACAAAACATTAATTGATAAAATATAAAATATATTAAAGTGACACTTGTTACAAACATATCTCAGGGATATCTAAGAAGTCAGCATAAAAAAATAGTACCAATCAAGCAACTGACAATCATTCTCTCCGCTTTAGCGAAATATATTCTAGAGATTTTATTTTGGATTTCATTTTTGGATGTAAAAGCAAAGACAAATAATCCAAATATCTCTAACTACTTCGTTATTGCTACAAAGTTGAGAAAGTGAGAAGACAGTAAACAAATCTAAACCATTATGAGTCTGCTGCGGTGCCACTTATTGTGCTTGTATATATAAGAAAAATATTGCAAAAAGTCAGCTGTGCATTATATAAATTTTTAAAAATTAATTTTTTGTTTACTGGAAATATCGTCATAGATGTAAATAATATTTTTTTGTTTTTTTTTTTTGTTTTGCCTATTTATGGATCAGATACCAGTGTATCACAATTATTGTATAGCTTGTTACACCTTAACGAAATAGGAATCAGAACTATATATACACTTTTGATCAAGATGAATAAAGTGCTTGATCGACTTAGCTATGTCCCCGTCTTTCTATGCTTGAGAATTCAATACATTCTCATTAAGAATCGTGTTTGTGTGCATCATTAGAGAACAAAAATTGTTTTCATTTTCCTAACATTTAATATATAGTTGTTGTTTGAAGCGGTAACTCCCTGGCACCACTCGGATTTGCTTTAGATATCATTTAAGCTTTAATTAATAAGCAAAACTAGTGTTTATATTACACCGAAGAGATATACAATACTAATGCACGTACACTTACTTAATCACTTCGTAAATGATTTTAAGTGGAATAAAATTGAAACCTTTAAGACAAAATTTCAAAAATTGTTTTTTGATACTAATAATTATCCGAAATGTTTATAAATAAATTGCGTTATCCATGTTCGAAAATTATAGTAATTTACACTTGAGAAAAAAGGTTTTGAAAAAAGTTTTTTTTTTCAGATGAAAAGATTTCTATCTCAAAAGATATTTATAAAGAACACATGTAAACTCTTAGTTAGTAATAGGTGCTTGCATGTGTTCTGATCAATTTTTCTCTTGAAACAGATATTTATTGGGAAAAATGGGTAGAATGAATACTAATCAAAATATTTTCCATCATTTTCTACAACTTTTTTCCATCTTTCTGGCAACATGACGATAACTTGCCGGAAGAATAATATTGGTTTGGTAGCGACTCAATCATCGCCTCTCATTTTCTCATTTCTTTATCATTTGGAAATCTCGTGTCAGCCAAGCCATACTGCATAGATTTGAACAATTGTTAATCAGAAGTCGCTATGTCTGGTAAGTAGGTTGGGTGCGCCAGAACTTCCCATTCGTTGTGATGCAAGAAGTTGACTTTACGTCTCTTAGCCACCATTGCAGGTTTTTTTTTTGCAACAATACATCGCTCAGTTTGTTCAATTAACGTCGGTAGATATACGCAGTAACAGTTTCATTTAGGTTTAGCCACTCGTAATACCCAACTATGTGACAAGCGGGTGTCAAGCAACACATAACCATAGATAAATTAAGTATTTGTAATTTATTTCAATTAACAAATGTTATGGAAAAAGAAGTGTAGAATTCAAACTTTTTCTTACTCTTAATTACCTGTTCCTACATACAATTGAAGAAAGTTTGTCTAGGCGATGTTATTAGCCAAGTTACTTAATCGCTATGGAATTGCTTGCTTCGGTTTTACGTGGGTATGAAAGTCTCACCACATGATCCACCTAGGAACTAAACCGTTTTTCTGCGAAGTAGAGTCGACTTTCCCCGTATAATCCAACAAACCCCATAAGAAGGGTTTCAATATTTCGAGATTCTAGAAAAAACAGTCACTAGGTGAAGTCCAAAGTTTTTCTCTGGTTAGAGGATATTCCTATCTAAGATTCTACAATCCCTGCGATATTCTCTGAAGTGGTATGGGCTCAGCGATCTGAAAAAGAAGCATTCTCCGGGTAGTGTTTTGGACAAGCAGTGTTTACGGGGAACAATTTTCTTTCGGCAACCCGATCACCCCGTATTTAATTGGACTCTTGCGTACACTATACATTAGGGAAAGTTCATTAGGCGTTTTGAATTATGTGTATATGGAAATTCATTGACACAACGTCAATGCTGGTCGTGCACCCATATTCGATATTCCTGCGATGAACTTATTTATAATTATATTGTTACTGTAGTTCTATGGTTTTGATCGAAAGAACCTAGAGCAAAAGATGTTCCTCTTTCGTAACGTGAAATAGGCAAGTCCCTCAATGATTTCCTTCAACAATTCACGAGAGTCATTTCTCAGGCATCGATAGCAAACCTTAACTCTTCTTAGCCGATAACTATTTCGAACGATCCCATCAATTACAGGATAGTTACAATGAGATTGCCTGTCTAAGAGGGGACTTCGGCCATAGCTGCTTTGCCTAGCAAGACCACGCAGAAGTTCGGAGGGTTTGGCGCGTTTTTGAACCAGTACCATTGACCGAGAATATCATTTACCTGCCATTCGCTAATTTTACCAAATCAAAATAAATGCAAAATTCTATGAAGTAAAAAAACGACAAGAATTTATCAACTGGCTACCGGCCAGAGTTGGTATTAAGAAGATTTGCAATTAATTTTTGAGCTTCTGGACCCTCTGGAAGATTGTGAAGTTTCCAAAAATAACGATTTAAGCAATAAAATTCCGTATGTTACAGTGTCAAGAAGCAGAAGACAGACGTTACTGAAAACACTGCTCGGCAAGTTCATGAAAAATTTGGTATTTAAACTATGTGGTGATTAAACGCGGCAGTAGTTGATAACATTTTTTTTTTTTTTTTTTATTTTTCATTGCTCGAAGTTCTGCCATCAGTTTAAGATAGTTTATAAATATATTATTTAATAATAATTTTTTTCTAGTGTATTTAGTTCAAGCCTAAGCTTTCACTTTAATAATAACGTTATGACAATGACATTAGTGAGGGTAAGAGGCGCATGGTCGTGATGGTATCGGATTCGATTGTAGATTTTCAATCGGTTATATCTGCAAATTTTGAACTATTTATTAGTTACATAGACGCAGCTTAATCAAGCCTCGTTCGTTTCTATGTGTACTTCAAAAATATATTCTTTAAAATTTCCTATATTATAATAAATAATAGAGAAAAATTAGTTTAGTTTTGTACTGAACGTCCTCAAGAGAGGATTTGTTAGGCAAACAAAAAAAAAAAAAAAAAAATAAAAGAAAAGAAAAAATATATACGAAATGTTAAAATTTGTCATACTTTATATTCTTTTTTATCTTGTACCGAACATTTGGAGTGATTGCTTTCTAGAAATACCAGAAAATAAGGATAATAAACCTTTATGGGAGAAGAAAATTGGTTTCACTTGGTTTAAAATACCTTACATTACTAATCGTTTTAAAATGCAAAATGATGAAACAATTAAAGGATATTGCGCCACACGATTTAAGTACGAATTTAATATATTTAGAAAAAAAAATAAAACTAACTAACATTAATTAAAATTTTTTCAAAATAAATTCTATATAAAAATATACAGAACCATTAGCTATGTTGTCGAAGTCGAAAGGCATTGCGAATATTATGATTATAGCTGTAAAAGCTTTCCAAAACGTAACGCAACTAAATACCTAAACATAGAGGATAGAAATATGACAGTTCAATGTGTTGCCGGTTCATTAAAATTTGGACTTAACGTTTTAGAAAATGCTACAATAAGTTGCAATGATTTGGAATGGATAATTAATGTGAAACCGGCATCGTCTCAAAGTCAAGGATGGTGTAAAGAATATTATCAAATCTATGAGTTGGCTACAAAAAATCTTGATCCTAATCGTACTTTAGCTAATGTTTGTTATGATTTAAAAGAGTTCTCATTACAATCCATAAAATATAAAACGATTAATCGAAGAAGTGAAGAATGGAAAGTGAATAGAGTGAGTACAAATTAAATGCTTTTTTGAAGCGGATAGACAAAGCATTGCTTTAAAAGGTTTGCTTGTAAAAACAATTAAAAAAAAAAAAAAATAATACAAAGCTGCATTAAGATAAAGTTCCTTCCGTCCTCCATCTGAAGTATTACAGTTCGTAATTTTCGAGATATATATTAATGAAATACAATGCAAGGACGTGTCATAGCTTAAGGATTAGCTATATTAAAAACGATTTTTATCTGCATATAAAGTCGAATTATGATACAAACGTTCCGAAGAAGAAGAAGTGTAGGGTACTTAACGGTCGATTTTGGCGACCACGACATATTCATTTGTTAAAAAGTTAAGTCCAAAGGAATTTCTTGATCTAGAATTTCTACTTTTTCTGATTTGATTTTGAAATTTTCAAAAAAAAAAAAAAAAAACATTTACTGCCGCCTACAATAATAATCACATTTTACGATCGCGGCCTTGCAGTCCGGATCCCGAGTAATGGTGTTAATATAGCAACAAATTTATGGAACAAATTATCATTGCTTTGTTTAATACTCCTTGATTATACAAATTATTTGCATTTATTGGATTTATTATTTGTTATTTTTTCCTTACAGTTATTGCCTAATATTAATTATAATCCAGCATCAGAAAATACACCATTTGGTGAAGTGAAATTTCTAATTACAACTCTACTTCATACTGGGTAAACGATATTAACATTCTCTCTCTCTTTTTCGATAATGTTTTTAAACTTTCTCGAAGCTAAGTCTGCTTAAGCATTTTAATTTAATTTTTCATTTTTTATCTTCACAGAAATGATTCGTTGCGAACACATTTAAATACCCTAAGTGTAGAAAATCCTTGGTTAAAATTGGCCAATTATGAATACGGCAGTATTATTCAAACTGGTTTATATTTGAATTACTTTAAACACTATCATCATTTATTGGATATTTTATGGTGGCATAATTTACGCGTAGCGAATTGGGCCCGTTTTCTCAATGCTTTGGAACAACATACTGCTAATAACAGCTACGAGGTATGTCTGGGTGTTATGGGTGTAGTGCAAGTGCCCCTCTGGCCTGATCAAAGAGAGTTTGAGAGCTTGGAAGTTGAGGTAAAGACTATATGTCGTATGTAAAATTTCTAAAATTAATTTGCTGATCATTTTGGTTTATCTTCTAGAATGGTTTTGTAAATAGTACAGTCCCTCAGTATGTATGGGCCTATTTAGAAACAACTACTCCGGATACAAAAAGATTAAATGTTTATATATTCGGTTATAATTCACCTTATGCTGAAGTACACAGTTTTCTTCTCCTTGCTTTTTTAACGAAATTTCTTTATGATTACTTTTTGTCTTTATTGTTTAGTTTTTCAATTCTACCGAAGTGAAATTTTGTCGTGACGTCTGTAACGAGATTGATTGGCTAAAGACTGTTCGTTCTTCATTTACTTACGTTAATTTTGGTCTTATATTCTGTTGTACACCTGATGCCGTTAGAAAGTCAATCTATGGAGAAAATCTACCTCGTACTTTGGCATATACTGGTCCCGTGAACGCAGAAAAAAAAGAATATGTTGTAGCAGAGAAAGAAGAAAAAGACAAAGAAAGAGAAGAAAGGCAAAAAGAAAAAGAGGAGAAAGAAAAAGAGAAAGACAGAGAAGAGAAGGAAAGAGAAAGGCAAAGGGAAAAAGAAGAAAGAGAAAGAGAAAAGAAAGAAAGAGAAGAGAAAGAAAGACAAAGAGATAAAGATGAAAAAGAAAGAGAAAAAGATAGAGAAAGAGAAAGAGAGAGAGAGAAGGAAAAAGAAAAAGAAAGAGATAGAGAACAAGAAAAAGAGAAAGAAAAGCAAAGGGAATCAGAAAAACAAGACGTTACAGATGAAGGAAATGAATCATCAGAAAAGCGACAAACGGCAGATGACGAAGAATCCATAAAGCAAGATAAACAAGAAGAATTAGACACAGATGACTTTGATGAAGAAGGTTCTGGTGATTGAAATGATTTATTTATATCAGTAAATAGGAAAATATCTTTTATTTTCATCCCAACTATGTATCGATTATTTTTTATTTTTCATGCTTCCCTATCAAAAAAATAAATATAAAAAACCAAATAAAAATGTGATTGTTTTTAATGATGTTTGAAATCCACCTCTGATTAGTAAAGTGGTTCAAGAGTTCAATCATAACATTCCACAGAATTATATAAACATTTTATGGCAAATCAGATGTAATTAAAAGCTCCTTAAAAGACTTACCATGTCGCTTATAAATGCACTTATCTGCCTCCTTATGCATTTCGTTCTGAAAAAGCTTACGAAACTTATTTTACGAGCATACAGCCAATGGCGCTTTCACAATGATGTGAACTTTTCAAGTATTTTTGAAATACCTCTGCACATCTTTTGTTGATAGCGAATTTTTTTTTTTTCTTGAAACGAATTTGTAGTAGTTTTCAAAGAAATCCTAGAGTTTGATTTCAAATATGCTAAGAGAATCTAAAAGCATTCATATGTCTAGGGCTATAAAGTTATCTCTCTTCTTTAACAGTTTCAAAAAGAACACTTGGAAATCAAATTCGTCATATTTTTACAAATCTAACAAATTGCCTTAAATGAGAGAATGAAAGTTTTTTTTTTTTACTTTAGTTTAGTTTATTTTTAATTAATTAACACATATAACAATAATAACAGACGTTACTATAATAATTAAAATTAAAAATTTTAAAGCCAATAAGACTACATAGTCGCTATTTAAAAACCATAAAAAGAGGTAACTATGATAACTTAATAAATAAATAAATAAATGCTCCAGCATGGATGTAGCTATACATTATAGAAGGCATTTACAGCCAACCTTAAACGACTTTGGATTTACATAGCAGGAGGCAACGAATTCCACAACTTAACCGCATTAATAAAAAACAGTCTTGATGATGACAAGTACTTATGATCAGGTAAGATTAGATTCATAGTCCGTTCAGATTTAGCGAAACGAATTTTCTCATATAAATATTTTGGTGTTTGAGTATGGATTAACTTATGAAGGAAAACTAAATTCCGGATGTTAAAGTAAGTTGGAAGATCGGACTTCAAGATATTCACCGAGAACTGTGATATCCTGTCATATTTTCGCTTATTATAGACATATCTAGCACACTTATTAACCACGCCTTGTATCTTCTTGTTGGAAACATAATCAAATTTCCCATACAAAGAGTAAGAGCAATACAATTTTTGAATTTAAAATTTTTTTATAATTAATAATATTGTTACGACAAAGAAAATCACAAACTGATCAAATACAACTACAACAAATTTGATAAAATCTCTGAAAGAAGAAATTCCTTTTAATCTGTTACCTATCGCGGTCATAAAAAGGCACCTTTGCAGCTGTCAATGAAAGCAAAGATTGATAAAGAATTCCCGCGAACTCTAACAGGTGATGGGATTAATGAAATTACGCCAGGAAATCCAACAACAAAGTATTAGCGGATACAGCCGAAAAGGATGCAGCATTTGTGATATTCGTAAGGTTTATAAGCAGAGGATTTTGCTTAAAATAGAGGAGGAGTTGGTTAAAAATATTTGAGGAGCAGCTAAATGTTAAAGAAATAGTTCCTTTTAAGAAATTGTAAAAATCATTGAGATTCTAAATATTACTTCGTAAATAAAGAAATTTTGAAAATATAAAATCTACGCTTTTCATGATCTAACGATACGGAGTGTATCTAAAGGAAAAATACAAAAGGCAGTTTTGTAACAATATCAAGTCCATATCAGGATGATTCTTGACGAAAAAATACCATAAAAGTTGAGAACAAAATATTGGCACAATATAATGACTTCGCACAAAATAGAGACTCGAAACAAAATGGTGACTTGGTACAAAATAGTGACTGGGAACAAATTAGTGACTACGAATAAAATAGTGACTGGGAATGCAATAATGACTGCGAACAAAATAGTGACTCGAAACAAAATGGTGACTTGGCACAAAATAATGACTGGGAACAAAATGTTGATAGGGGACAAAATAGTGAATTGGTACAAAATAGTGACTGGGAAAAATAGTGACTAGGAACAAAATAGTGACTAGGCACAAAGCAGTGACTTGATACAAAATAGTGACTGGCAACAAAATAGTGACTAGGAACAAAATAGGGAATCGTCACAAAATAGTGACTCGAAACAAAATGGAGACTTGGCACAAAATAATGACTGGGAACAAAATGTTGATAGGGGACAAAATAGTGAATTGGTACAAAATAGTGACTGGGAAAAATAGTGACTAGGAACAAAATAGTGACTCGTCACAAAATAGTGACTAGGCACAAAGCAGTGACTTGATACAAAATAGTGACTGGGAACAAAATAGTGACTAGGAACAAAATAGTGTATCTCGAAACAAAATGGTGACTTGACACAAAATAATGACTGGAAACAAAATGGTGATAGGGGACTTAATAGCGAATTGGTACAAAATAGTGACTCGTCACAAAATAGTGACTCGAAACAAAATAGCGACTTGGCACAAAATAATGACTTGGCACATAAATTCACTATGATAAACTTGGACCGCGTAGGAATACTTTTTTAGATGCGGCCCCATTAAAAGGCCTGCATTAAAAGTAAGCCTTTATATATAGGCCCTTTTCACTGCTTTCTGAACAAATGGTTGAAGCATAATAATTTATTTAAGAAAAAAAATGTATTTTACTACATTTGGATCATAACGTTCCATGTTTTGGACATCCGTCCGTAGAATGCTGCTTAAGAAAAATAGTTCTGTACACGAGCAGAAAGATATAATTTCTAATATTTTATGATAAACATAATTTGGGCGATAAGTGATGTATATGGTATTGAATAATCGATCATATCCGAATCTTATTTGTTTTTATAGATTCTCTCTAAATAAAAATTTAATTTTGCATTTCATTGTACGATTATGGCTCATTTTTGTCGTTATGACGTATTCTTAGTTTGAACTAAGAAGCCCAATCAATATAAGTTCACAAAAGTTTAAAGTATTTTGAATTTTTACATAAAATTGATCATATTAATCATATCGAGATATAGTCGTAGTACTTACTTTATGTGTTTCATTTATCTCTTTTGAGAATATAGTTTTATTTACATATGTAGCACACATAGAGAGAAAATTCTTTGTTGTATGAATGTGTGTGCGTTCATTCATCAATAAATATTAAAAGCAAAAAAGTAATGAGACGAAAATAAAAAAAGAAAAAAAAATTAAAAATGAAAAAGCTTGTAATTCTGATAATTATTTATTGTTATTTTGTGGTGAGCATATGGAGCGATTGTTATTTTCGTTTTCCAGAATATGAAGCAATTGCTCCTTCATGGAAAAAGAAAATTGCTGACGATTGGTTCGAAATTCCTTATATAAACATGAATGTAAAACTACAAAATGGTGAAGTGATTAAAGGCTATTGTCCTACTAACTTTAGGTTGAATTATTCTCTTAACATTTGACTTTGATTTTTCGTATAAATAAATTTAATATTTTCTAGAGAAATTAGTTATACTATGGAAGATGGAATTAAGTGTGGCTGGTATGACTTTACTAATCCTTTTGAACCGATCTGGATGGACGAAAATTGCCCTTCAATGGGAAGAGAAAAGAGGTAAGATTTTCTTTAAAAAAATTCTTCGTATACATAAGTTATCTTTAATTTTTTATTGTTTGCTTTTCAGGGATTTATTCGGTAATAATAAAATAGAAGATGAAATAGAAGATGCACAGAAGTGCAATCTGTATTATAAGCGGATTCGGGAGGATAATGAAAAGAAAGACTTTGTATTAGTTACCGAAAATTGTTCTTGGAAGAGAGGGAGAAGAATAAGAATAAGAAGAAGAAGAACTATAAATACTGAAGGTATAACGCTTACATGTGTTGATGACACGTTGATTTCTGAATCATCAGATATACAATCAACAGATAAAGTAATGGTGTGCTTAAGAGATTTTACACTTGATTGACATTAAGTGTTAATATTATTTAAAATTTTGTAAAAAAGAAATATTAGAAAATAAACAAAAATCAATATTAATTTAAAGATGGCAGTCGGCTAACATGCGCTATTAACCATATCTCTTTGCTTAACTCTTTAACCATTTTTCTAAATAATTATTAATTAAAAATTGAAAGCAATGAATATAATAAATATCCTTATGATAGAATATGAATTTGAATTTTAACAAAGATTCAAGGGATAATACCATTAATACATTGTCAGCATTATCTGATTCGGAGGATATTAACCGTATACTTTTTTTTTTTTTGTTCCATGGCTAATCACTCAGAGAATATTACCATATACGAGTAGACGATATTGATCAGGAAGAAGTAAAGAAAGACAAAGGATATGAGCGCAACCTAGCTGCATTTTGAAATGAAGATACTGTAAAAATACATACTTTCGTCTTGATACGTCTGCAATAGGTACAGCTAATGATATTAAACCCCATAAAACTCTGAAGGAAGTTGTCGAATTGTTAACTTGATAAGTGAATAAGTAGAGAACATGTCCGCGTAAGAGAAACTTTTGCGGCCAGAAGAATATTTAACACAAACAAACACACAGATGGGCAGACGAAGACCGAGAGATAGACGGACAGACGGACATGCTTAAATCGTTTCTAAATTTGATGCTGTTCAAGAATATATGTATGTACTTTATGGGTTTTCTGAAGCTATCTTCTGGGCATTGAAAATGAAATGCTAAAATGAATATATCCCGATCCTTTGCGCGGTGGTAGATATAAATTTTAACTAACAATTATCAAACTGTATGCTATTATCGAAAAGTAAATAATTTAAATTCTAGTTCTAGACTGTTTGTTAAGAAATGTCTTTGCTGGAAAACTTTTAGTTTAAGTTAACTAATCGAAAACGGTTTTAACATGTCAGGAGATCGAAAACTGACAACGGTTGCGATGATAAAGTAACCATCACTAAAAGGTCTATAATGAAGCATCTGGAAGAAAAATGTTTTATCTCTAAAATGTCTTACAATTCCTTGTCAAATTAATTCTTTTCTACTGGTTCTCTCGACATTTTCAAGTTTTACGTTTCATAATCTATGTCGTGTCATTTTTATACCTAGAACAGAAGGATGCTGTTAATAGCAGAAACATTGGATGTTCTTGCACGCAGTTTGGAAATGAAAATGATCCAAATTGTTCAAATAACACATCTACAGTATAATATAAACTGAAAACACTTGTGTTTTCTGGATGCTTTTGCTCGCTGTTTGTAAACTATAATAGATAAGAGTGCATTATTTCATTGCTTTGCATGGTCTGCTAGTTTGAGTTCCTGAGTAAGCTTCGTGAAAATTAAAGTTTTCGAGAACTATACCGAATTGATATTGGGCAACACCCTCGTTTACAACAGCAATATTTTCAAGGGACAGACTGGTACATCGATGCAAAGGAGACCTAGTGTCTATAATCAATTCAACTTCTTCAGATTTTTTGAGTACTGTTCGAATTGTTGACACATTAGGGACAATCTCTTGACTTAAAATTCCGCGAAGATTGCGTGCAATCTTAGCGTAATCGATTTTCACAGTTAAAAGTAGTTCTTCTTTTGTGTAGCGCTCCATTTTTAATAATTGGAAAAATCATAGGTGAAAATTGTAAAATTTTAGGGTTGCCACTTTCATGAAAAAAGACCACCAAATATCATCATCAAATATCACCACCAAATATCACCACCAAATATCACCACCAAATATCACCACCAAATATCATCATCATATATCACCACCAAATATCACCACCAAATATCACCACCAAATATCACCACCAAATATCATCATCATATATCACCACCAAATATCATCATCATATATCACCACCAAAGTTCACGCTTATTGATATATCCTTTACTATATAATAAAATATAGAAATTTAATTTTCTCTGAGCTTTTTGCTAAAATGAAGTTAGTGGATAGAAGAGATTTGCTCATACTTTGGAATGCCCTCTATTTAATTATTTAATTTCGTTATCAGAGCTATAGAATTAAGGAACTCTTGAAACGCGATCTTTTATATTCTTAAAGAAGCTTTTGTTATTTATAAGTTTGATTCGATCTAAGCTTATAACTCTATAGTTTTTGCTGATTAGCCATGAATGTCTATTGATATCATGCCTTTTCTTTCTCTCATTTAATTTGATTTTTTTTTTTTATTTTTGGTCTTAAACATTTTGCATTTTTGATCTAAAATTTTTAGTTGTGTTCCTATAAGTAAATAAGTAAATAAATAAAATTATAAATAAAACAAATTCAAGATATTCGGGTAATCACCAAATTCTATTCTCAATTTTATATTATCATCTCTTTTAGAACTCAATTCAAAGACGCACAAATTCGTTTCCATGCCTTAATATTATAATTAATACATAAGTACACTTAGAAAAAATATTGGATAAGAAATTTTTCTTCAACTTTTCCAAAAAATATTTATTCAATTACTTCAAGCAAATATCCGGCTACAAAGCAAATAAAAAATTGAATTTTTATTAATATTCGCCGAAATTATATAACAAAAAATTGAGTCAAAGATTAACTTAAAACTTCTAAACGTATTGTTTACTTAGAAAGTTTTCGTTCGCTTAATATAGTAAAGAGTTGTCGATGTATGATTTAAAAAAAGGAGCAATTCGTACATAAAAAAAAAAAAAACCAATTATAAAAATTTTTATAAGTGTACTCAATTAATGCCTCCGACTATGTCAGATGTGTCCAAATCTTTTTTATTAAATGAATGCTCGTTGCAAATTTTGAAATCTCTAATGTTTATTATTATTATTATTATTATTATTATTAGTTATTTAGATTAAAGTAATAAATTGTGTTAGACAAAAAAAAAAAAAAAAATTATACGCATTATTAAACAAGACTATCAGCGACATAAAGGCAGCCCTGTCAATTAAGTACGTCTTCTATGAATTATAATAAAGTAGAAGAGTCCCAATTTTAAAAGTTCAAGTAGTTTAAGTCTTTAGTCTTTGATCCAGATAAAACTCTAAAATATTTAATAGAAATAAGAAAATCAATGAAGTTATTATAAATTGTAATGTTAGGACCACCTACAGTATTTATTAAGGATCGTATATGAACTTTTTGAACTAAATCGTTGTCTGTGCGCGAATTGGTTATGCCTGCTTCTTAGCTCTTATCTCTGTTCTATTTACATGTCTGTAACACAGAATAGCAACAAAACAATATAAAATGTTTGATTATATGAAGAAATATATTTAGTTTTGCGCAGATGATTCGAAAGAGAAGAACTTTTGATTAGGGAAAAATTTAAAAAAAAAAGATGATCAAAATTTTAATGCTATGTATTCTATGCTATCTGGTACATAATGTTTGGTGTGATTGCTTTTTAAAAATTCCAATTAATAAAGGAAGTGTTCCTCTATGGGAAAAGAAAATTGGTGATCGTTGGTTTAAAATTCCTCACATAAACAATCAGTTAAAACTTCAAGACGGTGAAATCATTAAAGGACATTGCCCCACAAAATTTAAGTAAAAATCTTTTAATAAAAACTAATTTAGAAATCTCTTGAATGAAAAATAATTTTTTTTTTTTTAGTAATATTCATTATCAAGCAAACGTCACTATAACGTGCGATTATTATGATTATGAGTGCAGACACAAACCATGGCGGATAGAAACGAGAAGCATGGAAATTCAAGATAATATAACGGTTGAATGTTTTGGCGATTTGCTGGAATATGAATCGTTAGTACTAACGCAAACACAGCTGGAGTGTGAAGATCCTAAATGGATAGTAAATGTGAAGTCAATTCAAAACAGTGAAACGGAAACTTCATGGTGCAAAGATGATCATCAAATCTTTGAGTTGTCTACCAATAATATGGATCCTAATCGTGCTTTGGGTTTTGTTTGTTACGATTTGACAGAATTTTCATTACAGAGCATTAAGTATAAAACAATTACTCGTAAAGCTGAAGCATGGAATGCCAATAAAGTAAGTAAAAATTGAATTTTCATTTTCATTTATTGAAATATTATCGGTTTATGTAGAAATTTGAATTGAGACTTTTAAAATGTGTAATTCATTAAGAGGAAAACAATTTTGGGGCAATCCTTTGGCCTTAAATATAAGGCTCTGTTCTGTCAGAAGCTTATTATTATAATCGAATTTAAAACGCTTTGCTCTGAGCAGCTTTTATGGCAAATTGTTTTTCCTTTCTTTTCCTGTCTCGCTTATCTCTTTCTTTCTTTCTCTTTTTTTTTTTGTAGTTTTTACCAAGTGTTCTAAGTGATCTACCAGAAGCCGGAACATCATCGAGCGAAGTGGAATTTCTAAATGCAACCCTTCTTCATACCGAGTAAGTACACGAAATTATTTCATATATGAATTATATTAAATATTTTATAATCACACAGTCGTCGTTATATATTATGTGATTGCACTTAATTAACTGGACTTACTGCTTTCTATCTATTTATACCTGAGCTTATTAAATGAATAGATTGATAGATGTGTTGAAATGTTTAGATTTACATTTTTGTTTACGTATAAAAATACATCTTCTAAGAAATGCATATTGAGAAATGAAGAATGATTGATAACACGGAGACCTATTAGTTGTCATTACAATTGTATTCTCTCTAAAAAAAATGCGAACATTTTCCCTTGTCTTTTCCTTGAAAACTTGTGAAATATATCTGTTATATGTATTAAGTGAAGCAAAGAAGTTCTTTCTAAATATAAACTGAAATCTCCCCATAATTTGTTGTCAACATAAATCAAGCCTGATAGGAAATTTGTAAAGTGCCATTAAACGATTAATTAATCAATGAATTTCTTTTTTTCTTTCTGTCTTTTTTTTCTTTTCTTTTTATCTTTATTCCTTTTTTTTTTTTCTTTCTTTAGAAATGATAATTTGCAAAATTATCTCGATAGATTGAGTGAGAAAAATCCTTGGTTAAAATTGGCTCGTTATGAATACGCGAACATTATTCAAAGTGGTCCGTTTATGAGTCACTTTCATCAATATCATCAATTGTTAGATATTTTATGGTGGAACAATTTACGCATAACAAATTGGCATCGCTTCTTAAATGCTTTAGAGCAACACACAAACTTACACAGTTATACGATATACATGGGTACACTGCACGTGGTTCAAGTACCAATCTGGTCAAATCCAGGCGAATTTCAATATTTAGAAATACAGGTAAAAAGTACATACTTTTATATTCATCAACGGGAAGGATGGAAGTATATTAACTTGGTCAGAAGCAGTTTTCAGAGACCCCACAAAGTATATACATATATATCCTTGATCAGTATCACAATCGTCTGTCCATCTATCCACCGCTTCGTCTATCCGTCTGTCATATCTGTGCTAAATATTCTCCCGCCAGCAAAAATGAAAACATTAGCCTACAATTTGGCAGAAACATTGGAAGTTCTCATACACAAGTTGGTATCGAAAATAAGTCAAATCGGTCAAATGACGCGTCTACAATACAACATTTTCGCTTTTAAGAAAAAGAAAAAAAGTTGGATTTTCTACTTACAACTCGTAAACCATAGGAGAGATAGATCTACAAAAATTTCCACATTTATTGAATCAGCTATTCTCTGATATTTGTACAAAAATAGAAAGGATCGACCAAGTCCGCTCGATATAATAGAATATTAGAATTTATTTTTTTGTGAGAAAACATTTGTAACATTAAAAAGCTTAGAAGCCCCATGCACTTTGTATATACTTGACCAGTATCAAATTCGGAATCCACCTACACGGATTCATGTGTCTATCTATCCATTTGTCTTTCTATTTATCTTTCTATTTATCTGTTTAATGTCTGCGATAATCCTTTTCCCGAGATCAAATATCGGAGCAGATAAAAATGGAATAAATCTGTCACGCCTACGCCACCATTACTACGGACGCAAAAATTAAGATATCTCGATGAAATTTGGTAAAAAAAACATTGAAAGCTATTTTACAAACGTTGGATCAAAAGGGCCAAACCACGCCTACAGTATAAAATAAGCTGTAAACTCGTCTGTTTTCTGGATGTTTTACTCACTGCTCATAGACAACACTATAAACGTTTCCACAAAACACTATAAACAATTCGACCAAAAAAAAAGAAAAAATCTGATGCGCCCACCTGCTAAAATTGAGTTTCATTTTTTAACCAGATAGAGGTGATGAGTATAAAAGATACGACATAGCCCTATATAATTTCTTCTTTTTTTTTTTCAAATTTTAATATATATTTGGAATGATTTTTTTTCTTTTACAACAGAATGGTTTCGTGAATAATACGATACCTCAATACGTATGGACGTATTTAGAATCAAGTGATGGCAAAAATCCGGATCTATATGTATTTGGTTATAATTCACCTTATGCTGAGGTATAAAAGATTTTCAAAAGAGTATTGATACCTTCTTAATATTTTTCTTTATTTGCTCAGTTTTTCTATTCGAATAAAGTGAAATTTTGCACGGACATATGCAGTGATTTCGATTGGTTGACAGATGTGCGATCTTCATTTCATTACGCTAATTTTGGGATTGTATTCTGTTGCTCACCCGAATCAGTTCAAAAGTCTGCATATGGAACAAAATTACCGTACAAATTACCGAGTCCTGTTCTCGAAAAAGATTTAAATGAAAAAGAAAAAAAAGAAGAAACAATTGAAATCACAGAAAAACCAGAACTCATAGAGAAATCGGAAGAACTAGAAGAATTCCAAACACTCGAAAATTATATTTATACAGATCGTAATCCTGCTCTTCCTTTGAAAGAAGGTTCCGGTGATTAATAACTGAAAAAAAAAATTGTCAATTGTCAATTGATCTTTAAAAAAACATAATTTGTTTAAGAATAATTTGCTACATTTTTTTTTTTTTTTTTCTTTAAATCTTAATCAATAAACATTTGAAATCATATTGTTTTTTTGTGACGAAGAGAATAAATTCGCTGATTAAGTTAATTTGAAACTTTAAGATTAGAATATTATTAAATAAACACGTAAAGAAAGTTTAATTAAATGATTTAATTAATATTCTAAACCTAAAGTAAAAATATATTGTTACTATTTTCTTTCTTACAGGCAGATTTTCTGTAAAATTTAGCTGCTTTTTTAAGCATAATCAGTCGACAATAGCAAGAAAGAATTTGGGACCAGAAAGCTTTTGTTACACATAATTTTTAAATTCGACTTTCTCTAGCTAGACATACACGTATATCGCGACTATGTATTTTTTAAAGGTCCTGTTAGCATTTTAAGACAACCTGCTTCACGAGCTATTTACCGCCGTTTTTACTTTCAAATCTCATAAATACTATTAGTCTTTCCCCATCGTCTTCTTGTAGTACTTTCTACGAAACACTGAGAATATTCCCTGAATGTCAAATATTCCTAGTTTGAGGATCAAGATTAAGCATAAGAATCTGTTTCCAAAAATATCTAAAAAAAATTTGAGAATCGTTAATTTATGTTAGTCTTTAAAAGATTTTATCCCAAAAATTTGCCTCGAATACTAAGCAGAAATCCTTATTTTCTATACCCGTCTCCGAAGGTGAGGAGTATATTCACTTTGTCATATTGTTTGTAATACGCAGAAGGAAATTTCAGAGCTCCCACATATTATATATATTCCTGCTCAGCGTCAAATTTAAAATCGATTTAAACATGTCCGTCTGTCAGACTGTCCGTCTATATAATTTGTGTGGTAAATATTCTTTCAAAAATAAAGATATCATCTTCAAATTTCGCAGAAATATTAGAAGTTCTTCTACGCAGGTTTTTATTGAAAATGGCTCTAATCAGTCAAACGACACGCCCGCAGTACAATGTAGACTAAGAACACCTTTGCTTTCGAAAGGAAAAACAAAATTGGGTTTTTTGCTCATTACTCGGAAACCAAAGGAAGTAGATCTTTAAAAATTTAAATGCCCTTAGATTCTGTGCAAAAATGGAAAGGATCGACCACGCCCACTTAGTATAATAGAATATTGAAATTTAATTTGTTTGTGAATAAAGAAGCTTCATAAATTATATATATTTTTCATTAGCATCAAATACGAATCCCATCAAATTCGTGTCCGTCCGTCCGTCCATCTCTCTGACTGTTTGCTTAGCTGTGTAATCTTTGTGATAATCATTTTCTTAGACAAAAATAAGATATTTGGATGAAAATTGGCAAAAACAATGAAAGTTTTATGAGATATACGTTGATATTGGAAACGGGGCAAATCGGTCAGCAGCTATACTCCTACTATTTTCTAGGTGTTTTGCTCACTACACGTAGGCTACACAATACATAGTCCGCACCATTCTATAGCAATAAAAAAATCCTCTACACCCACATATTAAAATTAAGTGTTTTTTTTAATCTTTTTTTTAAAATGAAGGTTGGTGAGGTACAATCGAATATAATTTTCTTACTTGTTTTTGAAGCAACAGTTCTAAATTTTGTTGTAAAATTATATGAAAAATGATAAGCTTTCCGATATACAAAAAGAAAAGGCCACAACATAGTGAATGTTTTTCCGTTGAACGACATGTATATATAATATTGATTCCAAACTTTAGTTTAATTTATTTTCCAAAAATGTATTAATTTCAGTTGAACTTTATGCGTAGAATGTGTAAACAATTCTGTTTACATTATCTATCCATTACTTATAAAAACATTTATTATGAAAAAAAATTTGATCTCTAACAAACCGATCAAATGACAAAATGCAGATTATAGAAAATACCACATATAGAAAATGCCATTGCCCCGTATTGATAACGATGCAGAAATACACTTAGAAAAAGAAATTTATTCGGCATCAAAACTTGACATTTTTAAAGAAGAAAATTTAGCTAATAGTGATACGGAATCATTAATGTCGCAAGCAGATAAGCATATTTACAATATTGTTTATGTTTAACATTTAACAATTTCAATTTATCAAACGGCGGAAACTTATTTGTATCTTTATTATTTACTAATTTATTGCTAACTCTCATTTTCTTCCTTAAAGTCATGACTTATTTTAGGATTTTCTTTCATATATATATATATATTAGTTTGGGGAAAAAGAAATCCATTATTTTTTCGGTAGAT
>KK351013.1:2132970-2156802 GCA_000671755.1 Glossina brevipalpis
GCACCAAGCGATTATCATCTTTTTCTTGCATTGCAAAATTTCTTTAAAAAATTGGAATCTAGGGAGGATTGTGAAAATCGACTACTAGAGTTTTTTGCAAATAGAGATCAGGCATTTCTCTATGAGAGAGGCATTTTGAAGTTACCTTTAAAATGGCAACAAATCATACAACAAAACGGTGCATATTTGACCCAAATCGGACAATCCGAAGCATGTTAAATAAAGTCCTGAAGTTCATATAAAAATAATGGATTTCTTTTTCCCCAAACTAATATATATAAATAATAATAAATTTTTATAAGTGTAGTTACAATTTTTATTTATGTTTTATCACCGTGTGTCCAATCTTTACATATTTGTGACTTATATGATACTTTTTAAATGATTTTAATATTTTTGAAAATAATCTTTCTATTTATTAAATAAAATTTACGAACTAACAAGTGGTTATACCTGGTGTCTATAAAAATTTTTTATCCAATGTATTCATAACAAATGCGAAATTTTTGCTCATAATTTTGTATAAGATACTTAGTGATATGAAAGAATTAATTTAGTTTTGTATCACAAGTCTTCAAGTAAAGAATTCATTGCATAAAAACATAGAAAAAATCAAAAAGAGAGAAAAAAAAAAATGATGAAATTTACGATTCTATGGATTATTTTTTATCTTGTGCGATATATTTGTTGTGATTGCTTTTTACAAATTCCAGAAAATAAAGAAAATGTTCCTTTATGGAAAAAGAAAATCGGAGATGATTGGCTTAATATTCCTTATATAAGTCATCGTTTGAAATTACAAAACGGTGAAATTATTAACGGATATTGTGCTACCAAATTTAGGTAGAAATACTTCGTTAATCACATTCATTAATCATTAATCTCTCATTTATTATTAAATATATTTTCTTAGAGAAATCGGTTATAATGTTAAAATCGCTGTATACTGTAAGCATTACGATCATGATTGCCAACGCAATCGAATGCATACACAAATCAAATATATGGCCATAGATGAAAGAAATATAACACTTACGTGCGATGGAAGCTCATTGAAATATAAATCAGATTTTTTGGGAGAGGATACAATGTCATGCAAAGATGTTAAATGGTCAATAAATATGAAATTAAATCAAGTTAACGATAGACAGACATCTTGGTGCAATGGGGATTATCAAATATTTGATTTAACGACAAACAATTTGGACAAAAATCGTGTTTTAGCTAAAATCTGTTTTCATTTTTCATTACGTTCAGTAAAATATAAAACAATTAAACGCAAAACAGAAACATGGAATGAAAAGAAAGTGAGTGAAATTTCGATTTTAAATTAAATGAAAAAAATAATTCCTTACAGATCCCTATAAGAAGATATAAAGCATATATGTGTGAAGGGAGAAAAACTTTGCAAAATTTTTAGAAAAATAAAAAAAAATTTTTTTTTTTTTTTTTTTTGTTTATTGAGACCAATGAACTGTTTAGCTTATCTGGAAAAAATAGGACGGTCACCGTAAACAATTTTTTCCCGAGATTTTACAGGTTTTCCCGTAAACGCTCAAATGTTGAGAAGTTACAGCCTAATCTCTCTTTTATTGATTTCCAAAATTCTTTTCTAATAAATATTTTCAGATAGGATTCAAGACCATTTCAAAGCATTTCTAAGGAAAAAAGAACTCATAGCAAACAAGGGAACTTATGAAAAGTAAATTTTTATGTAGCAACAATATTCAAATTGTAGCTTTTCATGAGGAAAACTAAATACATTTTTGAAAAGAAAATTAAGCTTTAGGTGTCCGTGGAAGCTCTCTTATGAAAGGGTACCAAAAATCTAAACCTTGTATCTGCACCTAAAAATATGTATAAGAAGACCCAATATATATATATAAAATGTATATATGTTTTGGGTATATATAATATATATATATATATGTTTTGGACCCCCTTTTTTTAAAAGAGCTTCGATGAATGAAAACTACGTTTTCATATGGAAACTCTAAGTATATGGGTATTCTGTTATGAATATATTATAACTGAGAACAATAATATTACACGAAAAGATATAGGATATTGGACACGATCGGTCTTGCTTGACTACAATATTTTGTTTTTTTTTTTTTTTTTTTTCTTTAAGAACTTTTGTATGGAAAGGGATTCAGAAATCAAAGATTCAAATTTTCTTCATTAATATACTAAATTAAAATAATATTTTCTACTGTAATGGTTTTTATTGTAAAATATTGAAAATTTTCATATACCGACGATAACGTCCTATCCAATCCATTTTCATGGAGTCTTTGGCTCTATATACAAAACATATGAGCGAAAAAAATTTAATCAAAATTTTCTCGAAAACACGATTTATAATTTGATGGACGTACAGATGGACAGACAAACTAAGCAAGATGTGTGTGTTCTAGTTTACTTAATATCTCCAGTCATTTTTTGAGTGTTGTTTTCATCCCTAAAGATTTAATATGCATTTGGATTTCTCAGTTGATGTACGTTAGGAAAATTTTGCTGTGAGAAAATAACATTTTTTGCGGGTTTTGATTCACATAAAATTTTACTTTATTGTTTTGATCGAAGTACAGTTTTAGAGAAGAAATCCTTAAAACCTTAGCAGATATTGTAAATAATTAAATTTGTTTTGTTGCAGTTCTTGCCTGTTGCTATAAATGATTTGCCGGAAGCGACAACTCTGTCTAGCGAAGTGAAATTTCTAAACACCACAATTCTTCATATCGGGTATGTGTGTATGAACAAAATTACTAATAAATTATTTTTGTTGTTGCTATTACATTAAAATAAAAATGATTTAAACAGAGCATTAGATTCAACTCAGGCATTAGACTAACGTTGAACGTTGAACTTTTCCGTGCCTTTCTTCTGGCTGTTACATAAATGGTAATTCTCTCCAAGCTTTCACTGGCTAAATATTTATCTTAGAGTTTCTCATTAAATTGAGAAATGAAAGAAATGAGATAACAAATAAAGAGTTTTTTTTTTTTTTAAGAAATATCTTTAGCTTATAGCAGCTTGGGAGAGAACTGAATTTACTACTAAATATTTTGGAGTTTATAGACTATTTGTTTTAACTTATTTGAAGAAAAACCTTCATTAGAATCTTTTTTAAAAACAAACCTTAACATAGATTTTTATTAATTAATTAATATTTTTCTCCAGGAATGAAGGTTTGCAGCGTTATCTTAAAGTATTACAGGAGAAAAATCGTTGGTTATCTTTGGCTAATTATGAATATGGAAGCATTATTCAAAATAATCCTTTTTTAAATTATTTCCATCAATACAATCAATTGTTAGATATATTATGGTGGCAAAATTTACGTTTAACCAATTGGCGACGTTTTTTAGATGCTTTAGATCATCATACAACTAATAATAGTTATGAAGTATGCATGGGAACATTGAATGTTGTGCAAGTACCTTTATGGTCAAATTCAAATGAATTTGAGTATTTGGAAGTTCAGGTACATTTATGTTTCTATTTTTTTATATTTTTTATTTTCAAAATATTTTATAATAATAATTTTCTTCTTCAATCATTATAGAATGGTTTCGTGAACAATACTGTACCTCAGTACATATGGATTTATTTAGAATCAAATGATGCTAAAAATCCTGATTTATATATATTCGCTTATAATTCACCTTACGCTTCGGTATGTAGATCAGATGACAGATTTTTTTTTTTTTTAATTTTTATATGAGATTTCTTTTCATTTTATTTTCATTACATAGTTTTTCGAATCGAATCAAGTGAAATTTTGTTTGGATATCTGTAGCGAGATTGATTGGCTAAAAAGTGTTCATTCATCGTTCGGTTACGTAAATTGCGGTATTATATTCTGTTGTACACCTGATACGGTTAAAACATCAGCATATGCTGTAAATTTGCCAGAGAAATTAATAACTCCTGTCTCGGGTCTCATGGACAACGATTTTTCTATGATAAAAGATAACGCACAAGACTTTCCTAATAAAGATATGTTACATAAAGCACAAGAAGCGATAAAAAATACATTCCAACCAAAACCAGGAGAATTAACAATAAAAACAGAGAAACCGAAACTGGCAGAAGATCTTGGAAAATTTAATGCACTTGAAAGTTTCATTTATAATTATCCCAGCACTGATACTGAATTTAGTGAAGCGAACTCCGGTTATTAGAATATTAATCAAAATTTGAAATATTTCATTTAAAAAAAAAAAGCACATAAATAAAAATTCCTCATTATTTTTGTTGCTTTCTTTGATTGCTCAATTAATGAAAATAAAGAGAGAACAAAAATTTAATTTAATCTTTTCAGCCTGCTCGGTATAATTGATAAAAAGCGATCTTCTTCTTATTATTACAACCACATACGACTTATTATTCTATTAGCGAAATATTACAATTAGCAAAAGAAATCTTGCTTTTGCTACAGACTTAACCTAAAGGAGAGAAATCGCTACAATAAGAGTCTTAAGAAGAGCGATCTATTTTATATTAATTTTTCTTTTTTGTTTCTTTTTTTTTGATGCAAGTAACGCTTCTTCGAAGAGCTGATTAAATAAAAGAAAAATTGTTTTTTTTGAAAATTATTACAAAATGACAACAACGAAACCACTCTAGCGAACCATATTTAATTGGAAGGGCTTCGATTTCAATTAAATTATCGAAACTCTGCTACGTGTTTCAGTAAAGATTGTCTATAATGTAATACTGTAAAGTACTGTACTTTGTATACTGTAAAAAGATAATGTACTGTAACATTCTAGCAAAAAGAAGAAAAACATTTTTTATAGGTAATAAATTTTTTTTCATATAACCTAGTAGATCCAAAGCATCTCTTATACTAAAGCCTAGAGTGGTTTCCCCACTTAAACACTACACATTATCATGGGAGTTTATCATATTAGTTTTTCGCAATGACCAACGAAAATTCACTCTCAGCTTTTATCAATAGGTAGGCGAACATTTCCTCATTTACCTGTTGAAGTTGCATAACAGCCTTAAATAGTTCATTACCACAGCAACGTTTAACTTTCGCAAGGACCAATAAAAATTCACTCTCAGCTCTTGCAATTACATAAACGAACATTTTCTCTTTTGGTACATACAGTACAGATCCTCAAACAATTACGTAAGACCATCCATATCTCTCAAGACATTTTAATGAAGTATAACATATTGGTATTTTTAGACCTTAGGGTCAATTCTATTCAATATGGATAAGATCGAATCATCTTTACGATAATCCGCCAACTTCTGTTGATAGAAGATCATCTCGAAGTGTTGGTAGTGTAGGCTCTAGTGTATAAAATGTTGGCATTTCTCATTATTATTAGCTATCAATTTTTATTATGAATTCCACATCAACAACTCGGCATCTGAGAAAAGACCTTTTTTATACCCAACACCGTAGGTGAAGTGTATATTTCATTTTGTCGTTTAATTCGTAACGCCCAGAAGGAAATATCGGATTGTATATATTTTTGGTGAACATCAAATTTAGAATCAATTGAAGCGTGTCCTTCTATCAGTCCGTCCGTCTCTCTATCTGTCTGTCTGTCTGTCTGTCTGTCTGTGCAATCTTCTGTCTGCAAAAATAAATATATCGGCTTCAAATTTGGCAGAAACATTGGAAGTTCTTTCACATACGTTGCTATTCAAAATTGCCTAAATCGTTCACAGGCTACGGCTACAATATAAGCACGTCTATTTTCTGGCTGTTTTTCTCTAATTGTTTTTTACGTTATTCCATGGTCGGCTGTGTTCCACGGCATTTCAAAAATAGAACAAATCTGCCACGCCCACCCATTAAAATTTGGATTTTCCCTCTTTTTTTTAAGATAACAATGGTGTGTTTAAACTATTCGGCACAGCCAAATATAATTTTTTTTCTTGTTTTGGTTTTGGTTTCAAAATAGAAGAGCTGCTTAGGCAAGTTTAAAGCCATAACTTGAAATCAGTAGTAATCAGAGGAAGCAGCATCTATCGAATATAGTGAGGAGTGGGAGGTAGTGCTTCAGTGTTTCTAACATTTCCGGTTAAGGAATGTTATGATGAAAATTAACTTTATTAAATCTTTGGTATTGTGACTTCTCCTGTAGGATTCGGTAGTGATGGCTTTGTTCGTATAGATTCCCTCAAATATAAAGCATAACTTTGTCTTCTTTGATATATGTTTTTTTATGCGTAGTTGATGATTTGTCAGCTCAATATCTTTGGTCTTTCGGTCCGAAGGTAAAAACATATGTTTCATGTGCATGACGCTAATTTGAGACCTAACGCGACGAGACACTCAATATTGAACAAAAATTCTGTGACGTGCATTTAGGCGACATTACTACATGAATAGATTGACATAAAGACGATGAACAATATTAAGATATTGTTTTCCGATATAAGATAGTGCTTCGTCGATTAATTGGCACGATTCACATGAAGTTTTTACCATTCGATTTATAATTAGTGTATGCGTCTAATCTTATTCTCTCTTCTTTTGTTGCAATTATTAATTATATTCCGCAAAATCTGTTTTCTGATTTTAAGTGCACAGCTGTAGATAGCTTGTTATTTATTATAAGTACTATATACTTTGTACTTTAGATATTCAATTTTTTGACAAGCAATCATAGACACAGACATCTAGCGCGCAGTTGTACGATAAATAAGTTCTATGGGCTTACGTTGATACTAGGCCATGTATTAATTATTATATAATTATGTACATTTGGAATGTGACCCTACAAAAAACAAAAGCCTTTCACTTTTAAAATCTGATCCTTTTCTAATGATTACTTACGTAAAAATATCATATCACGTGTTTGTGTGTGATTCCGATAATCACAAATTGAATATATATTATATTAACTGAGGGGAAAGTATACTTTGCAAATAATGAATTCATTCAAAATCTTATTTACTTAAATCTATTGATTAGAAAGTGTAGATCGAGCTGTTTAAACATCTATTCCTTAAATAAAATGAAACAAATTAAAGAGTTCTAGTGAAGCAATGTCAACCATTAGATGATACCGTACAGCATTTCGCTTACTACAAAGATACGCAAGTATTAAGAAAAAAATTACAAATTTTATAAATCAATATAAAGTAAAAATTATAAACAAGCGTTTTTCAAAAAGTCTTATAATCTGATTGAAATTGAAAACGTATTATCAACTCTACTGGTTTCAATTTAGAATATTTAATTTTTTTTAAATTAAAAATCTTATTATTCTTCATCTACTTGCGCTAGAAAACATCAAAAGTTGGACCTTATAGTCTTGTAGTTTTCCTTAGAACACTTAAAAGAGAGCGCACGATATCTATATTACACATTATTCACCAACACAAAGTTTTATCATAATAGGAGATTTCTTGCCATTTAAAGATTTATTTTTGTAAAAAGCGTTATAGAGAAGAAAATTCCAAAATTCTTTTAAGATCGCAAAAAGTGATCTTTGGAAAAATGACGAACTTTTTTCCTGAAATTATTATACACATTATTTTTGGCGGAAACGGGTAGGGGGAACCGACCAGGATCGAGGCTTATAATTGGTCTGTGGAAATCCATTTTTAATAGTATTCTTCCTTGGACCAAAACATGTCGAAGTATGGAATTTCATCAAAATATTTCGAATATTATGAGCTGAAGATTGCAAACAAGTAAATACGGACAGACATTAGAGATACGAGCAGATATGTCTTAATTGATTTGAAAGTTATAAATAAATTATTGTGTTTCTATACACCTGTAAAAACTTAATACACCTTCAGGATAGGTGAGGTAGAGTATGATTTAAATTAATTTTTTGACAACAACATTTTGTAACCCGTAAGAAAATTGTAAAAAAAAAAAACATAAAAAACATTGCTTCGATATTCATTAAGAGATTCCAAATTGTTGCTGCCCGCAAGTTAGTGTTAACTACTGTCAATACTTCGCTTTACATTTTACAAGTGCACGTTTACATGGGCGGCATACATTCATAATTTTGCTTCATAAACATTGTAATGTGAAGAAAATCATTTAGTTTTTAAGAAAACTTTGGAAAGAAAAGATCTAACAATAAAAAAATTATACAAAATAAAAAAAAAAAAAAAAATGTGTCAGTTTATCACCCTATGGATTATTTTTTATATAATTTCGAATGTTTGGAGCGCTTGCTATTTACAAATTCCGAGGAATGAGGAGTATGCTCCTGAATGGGAAAAAAGAGTTGGCAACCGTTGGTTTAAAGTTCCTCATATATCCAACCGCTTAACACTACAGGAAGGTGAAATCGTTAACGGATATTGCCCAACCAAACATAGGTAATGATACGTTGCCAGCAGTGAATTTCAATATATATTTTTTTTTTTTTACCGTATAAACAAATAAATTCAATTTTGTCTTCTTAGGGGTATCACTTATACTTTTGAAAAAAAAACAAAATGCTCATCTTGGGACGTTAATTGTAACGCTAATCCGAAAAGGAAAGAAACAAAATACGTGATCGATAAAAATATAACATTTGAATGCGCTGAAGGCTTATTAAGATACAAATCGAAAATATTAAGTGAAATTGGGATAACATGCAGTTCCTTTGAATGGAAAATAAGTCTGCAAACAATGGACGAATAGACCATTGAAAATATAACATCGTGATTTCAGCGTTGAAATTTCGATCATTTTTAATCAATGAACTCATATTTCATTAAATATTTGATTGTGAAAAACAATATTTATTCTATAGCAAACAGTAATAAACAAAAAAATTAAAAATTTAAATATTTCCATTAACAATAAATTATTTATTTATTTATGTATTTGTTAAAATTACATAAATTATAAATCGTTGCTAGTAACAGTAAGATGACCAAACGTGTCCGTTTGCGGAGCTCAATACACTTATTTTCTAGGATCTAATGGCTTTACTTCTTTTTTGCGGAAAAAAGCATTTGACAGATAGGAGAAATGAAAGGGTATTTTAAAAAAGGAAAAACTCCATCGATTTTTAAGCGAACAATAACTACAGTTTCGAAAAATGGTATCACGATTCTCATCGTGCTGACAAATGATTTGTATGAAAGGAAAAAAAAATTCCTTATCTCTCTTTTTGTAAAAACAGGTTTGAAATATTATTGACAGCAGTAGCTTATCAAAAACTACATTCTTCTAAATCCTTTGACTTATAGTCTTTTATTAACAGTAAAGCAAACTTTCATAATTCAAAGCCTGCTGTAAATATGGCTGAACCATTGAGAGTAACAACAATATAAAGACATTTCAAATACTCAACTGTATGTCGCTCTTTCTCTCTCTCTCTCTCTCTCTAAGTAATCATCTCAAATAGTATCAAATTTATTTTAGCTGTATAAGAGAGAACGAATAAGTACAAGTGAAATTTTTAATATATACTCGACTCTCGACACAGAACCGTAATCAATTTGCCGACCATGTGATAACAGAACCGAGAACATTTACTGTTCATGAGATCAATGTCGAATGAGAGATTTCTGTTAGCATTAATGTTAAAAATCATGTCTTTCTTTTTATTACTAATCGTAAAATGAGTGGAATGCAGTGAGAAACAAGTGAGACGGAAAGAGATAAATATTCAATAATTCGAAAGCATGTTTGTTCTTGTGTAATGACAATGAGCATACGTGAGTATTGTAGATATGTATATGATGTAGACAGCATCTATTTACTTTTTCGGTATAGTTTTACTCGCAAAATAAATAGAAGCGATAGACAAGAAGACAATTAGTTAATAACCTTGGCTTTAACATTAATGTTAAGAAATATCTTTCACTTCCTTCGCCGGTCAAGTAAGAAGAGAAAGTCAAAGGTCAAAACGAGGATATGAAAGCATGTAAAGGACAAAATTTTGTAAAAATTTTTTTAAAAATATTTCATTTATTTATTTCATATATATTCTAAAAAGTTTATAGTGTATAATTGAAGGCACGGAGTAACTTAGACCATATGTGCCTTTGTTGGTATTTTTACTCACTGAATTGCAATAGGATTTGGTAAAGGTTATGTTTAGTTTATGCCGAACTACATAACACCCAGAAGAACCTCTAATAGAATCGCAATTTATTGTATCGATCGATTTCTGAGTTGATTTAAGCTTGTCTGCCCGCCTGCTTGCTTATATGTCTGTTCATCTAATCTTCTTTCATCTGTCTGTCTGTCCAAGTAATCTGTATTTATGTTCAACCTATAAGTCGCATTTTTTTAGATATTTTGATAATACTTGGTGCATTGGCCTCTTTTCGTTTTACGATCTTTGCAACCACTCCCCACGTAAAGGCAAACCCTTTGAAAGGTAAACTCTTCGTCTACGAAAATAAGTGAGTAATCGATCTCGCCCGACTGTAATGGTTTTATTATTACTCGACACACAATTTGACTGTACAAAATTTTGGAGCACGTGATTTTATTTTTTTAAGCCCATTAAATATAAGGGTTTCTATCAAAAGTATGTCTTTATTAACCAAAAAACTCAAAATTTTTGTATTTTATGGCAGAAATAATGCAAGAATAAGAAGATCTTTGATAGAAAAACGATATTACAAAAGCTGAATCCTGCCACCTGAGCTTTAGGCTTTTTTTCCCTTTCATGAAAATAAATGGCGAATTGTATTAGACAAAGCGACATAGGGTATTGAATGAATGCATTTCTCCGATTATAATCCTTACATTTATGTTTAAAATTTTATACCACAATGTGGAACAACTTTAAAAATATTCTTTACTAAGAAATTTTTAATCATTTAAGAGTATAAACTATCCATTGAGATAAAGAAATCTGCTCAGCCACTTATTATCGAATATAATATTTCTTAATTATTAAAATAAATAAAAAAGTAAATACGAAACTAGCTTTTATAGAAAGATTGGGCAAAAGTATTTAAAACTATGACTAAGCATATAGTGTGCTTGTTTTTAATTTTGAAAAATTATTCTATAATAAATTCAACTTTCTATTTTTTCTCTCTTCTTATGTTTTTCCTACTTATTCTTTAATTTCTTTAAAAAATTAAATTTAAATTAAAAATGACATTTTAGCAGCTCCTTTTTGCAGTTACTATGGTATTGTTTGTTAAGTAAAAAATTAAACATTTGACATTATAAAACATTGATGATAACCCGGATAACTACAGAGATCTTCTCGTATTATTGTATATGGATCTTACATTTGTGTCACGAAATTTATGTTCATTTATTTTGACAAAAACGCACTTCATATTTGCTAAAACCTTGCATACCTTTCCTTCATAATTTGATCGATATTGTTAGTCCGCCAAAAAGATGCACTAAATCTCATGACCTATATACGTAAATAATTAGAATAACATTCTAAGGTGGCTTAGCCAAGACTAGTTTTCCATATGTTGTGTATCGTTGAAACTTTCAAAATGGTCAAATCCGGAAAGAACAATAGGAAGCTAAGTAGTAGATTTCATTAGTAATCATTTCTTAGGCGAAAAAGATAGACTAGATAGTTGTTAGTCCAGCCACTTTAGTAACATTAAAAATTTGATTGAAATATTACGTTCTCCAGATCTCTTTCAAGTTGCCCATAGGATTAGATGGTCCGAAATCAAGTGCGAACGTTTTGACATTCACCGAGAATAAATTTAATTGTAAGTTTTCGCCAACAATTGCAAATTGACGGACTACATTTCTGAAGGAACCAACATTTCTTAAAGGTTGCAACAGTATATCCGAGGCGAATACTCGCAAATGTTTTGATATTGATTTTCTCCAGGTTGATTGGACATAGTGGCCCATCTAGATCAATGTGGATGGTAGAATTGAGAATTCCTTTTGTCAATTTTCTGTCTAATTCTCATTAGTAATCCTTAGTAATTATTTGAAATTTTATCTGATACCGACCATACATGCGATCCGCGCCATACAGTTGGATATGTTTTTGTGCGGTATTTCTTATTCTGTCTTTATTTGTGCTATTCGTTTTATGCGAATTAGTTTGTTTGTGATATTTCTTTTTATGCGGTATACATAAATTTATATACACAGACTATAAAAGGCCTAAGTTTAGCGGAACTTCCAACACATTTCATGGCCAACAAAAGAAAAACGTGGAGCACATTAGGTGTGTTTATAATATGGTTCAACGATTGCTTCATATCAGAAGTTGAAACATGTGTAAAAGAAATGGGTCTTCCTTGCTAACTGCTACTAATTACTGACCAGGTATCCGTTCATACTTTTATAGAAAATCCTCAATTGGCCTGTAATCAATTTGACCGATTTTCAATAGCAAAGTATGTGAAAGAATTTCAAATGTTTCAGCGAAATTTGAAACCGATATATTAATTTTTGTGGACAAAAGAATGTTTATCAGAGATCTTAACATCGATTCTAAATTTGATGCCGATCGAGAATATATATATACTTTATGGAGTCTCTAAAGTTTCCTTCTGAGCATTACAAACAAAATCGCAAAATGAATGCACACCTCATCTTCGATGGTTGGTATAAAAGTATTTAATTTTACCCAAGCATAACTCAAGTTTACATTATTTACACGAGTAAAGTTATTGTATGCTTTCGATATTTAATTACAGTGTACATTAGATGTTCAATATGATCCTAAACAGTTATAGATAAATTCTAGAATTTGATTCTTAAAATACGATCATGCGACAACTTAGATTACAGGGTGATAAAAATGTTGCCCTATCTTTTATGTCATAGTTACGTACACTAGAAAAAAATCGTTACAATTTTCGAATATTTTTCAATAAATACGTATTCCACTACTTGGATTGTTTCTAAGATCGAACTGGATTTCTTCATAATTATATTATTATATATATTACTTTATATGTATCATAATATAGTATAATATAGTATGTTATATTAGTTTGGCGAAAAAGAAATCCATTATTTTTATATGAATTTCAGGACTTTATTTAACATGCTTCGGATTGTCCGATTTGGGTCAAATATGCACCGTTTTGTTGTATGATTTGTTGCCATTTTAAAGGTAACTTCAAAATGCCTCTCTCATAGAAGTCCTGGTCTCTATTTGCAAAAAACTCTAGTAGTCGATTTTCACAATCCTCCCTAGATTCCAATTTTTTATCATTAAAGAAATTTTACAAAGCAAAAAAAAGATGATAATCGCTTGGTGCCAAGTCCGGACTGTATGGCGGATGCATTAAAACTTCCCAACCACGTTCCCGTAGTTTCTGGCGAGTCACTGTAGATGTGTATGGCCTAGCGTTGTCCTGGTGGAACACGACACCTCTCCTGTTGGCCAATTCTGGCCGTTTCTGGTCAATCGCTATCTTCAAACGGTCCAGTTGTTGACAGCAGAGATCAGAATTTAGCGTTTGGTTTAGCGTTTATGACACTCGCCTGAAATAACTAAAACAGGTTTCTTTTCCAAGGCCTACGTAATTATTCTATAGATATACATGTATATATAAATGTATAAATCACAAACAAATCTTGTCTATAAAAATCTTTTGACTTTCGTAAACATATATTTAATATATTTCAATATCCATATATATATATTTATAAAAGTCCTTCAATTGCATTGCATGACGCATCGTACAACATATGACATATGAAAATTTTTGGACTCATTGACAGCAATTAAATGGTCATTCAGTTAATATACACAGAGAGTTGCGTTTTGCAATCTAGTTTATAAATAAAATAAAATTAAATTAATCTTAAATATTTCATTGTAAAGTAACAATAAATTTTTGCAAGTGTATCTAATTGTATGTTTTATAAAAACCAGCGTAGAAAGCATTTGTATTGGCTGCGATATTCGTTACAAGATCCGCGAGTTGCTTACACCTGTTTTTTATGCTTTTCTTCAATTTGTATATCTTTACGGGCGGAAATGCATGTTCATAATTTTAGTTCATATGCTTGATAATAGGCAAGAATTCATTTAGTTCTTTAGAAGACGTTCGGAAGTAAAGAACTATTAAGTAAAGATAAAAAAAAAAAAAAGGAATAAAATGACGAAACTTGTGATTCTCTACAGTATATGCTGTTTTATGGCAAATGTTTGGGGTGAATGCATTTTACAAATTCCAAACAATAAGGAAAATGCTCCTTCATTGGAAAAGAAAATTGCTGATCGTTGGTTTAAAATTCCTTACATTAGTAATCACTTAAAACTTCAAGAAGGAGAAACAATTGACGGTTATTGCGCCACCAAATTTAAGTAATAAAAATATTCTATTAAGAATTGATCTTAATCTTTGACATGAAAAAATATATTTCTTTTTTAGAAATATCGGTGTTAGAATTAAAATAAATTGCGAATCTTGGGATTACGAATGTCAGCTCTCGCCAACGACTACAGAAGTGAAATATATAGATACCAGGAACATAACGATTTTATGTGTTAACAATTTATTAGAGTATTCGTATGAAGGAAATCCTGTAACTCTCTTAACTGAAGATACAGTGGAGTGTAATAAGGTTGAATGGACAATTAAGGTGGAATCCGGTCAAAGCAATGAAACGAAATCTTCTTGGTGCAGCGACGATCATCAAATATTTGAATTAGCCACCAACAATTTGGATCAAAATCGTACTCTAGCTTATGTTTGTTATGATTTCAAAAAGTTTTCATTACAATCCGTCAAATATAAAACCATTAAACGGAAACGTGACGAATGGAAAGTGAACAGAGTAAGTGTAACTCATAAAAATCGCTTGAAGCAGACATCATAATATTTAGAGAAAAAAATTCAATAAAAATTCGAATTTATTTTAAAAATATGAAAATTTCATGAAAACTTTTTAAAAATGAAAGAATTATAAAATGAATGAAGAAAAGAATGCATGAAATTTAAAAAATAATTGATTGATATGCAATGAGTGAGTGAAACGATAGCAAAATGAAAAGATAAGTGAATTAAGATGGTTTGCCGCACGTATGTGGAATCGTTTCTGAATCGTCTTCAAGCAGAATTCTTTCTACACTTCAACGACACATAAGAGTCCCCTTAGGGATTAGATTTATGTCATGTTTTTTTAAAATATGTTTCTTTACAGTTTTTGCCTCTCTTTGTAAATGATTTGCCCGAACCAAAAACTCCATCTAGCGAGGTGAAAATTTTAAATACGGCACCACTTCATATCGGGTAAGTAAACGAAATTTTTTATTAATAAGAAAATATTTGCGAATATTATATCAAGATAATTCTAGTTGAAGATCTTTCGAAAACTTTAGAAATGAACTTATTCGCTTCAACATAAATTAGTCCTTATATTAGAAAATGGTGTAAATACAATTTAAAACAAAAACTGAATTAATAACAAATTTATGAAGATATTTGATGGATTTGTTCCTTTTTACTTTTCAAAAGACATTTTTTGGGCACGATTTCGTCATAAACTGTTATATATTGGATATTATCACTTAAAAATTTTTTATACCCGCTAGCGAAGTATAGGGTTATTTTCCTTTTTTTTTTGTTTGCAACAAGAAAGAAGCTTTAGAAGCCCCATAAAGTAGATTTGATCAACATCAAATTTATCGTGTCCGTCTGTCCCTCTGTCCCTTTGTCCGTCTGTGCGATATTTGTGGTAATCATTCTCGTGGCCGTAAACATAAATATATCGGCTTGAAATTTGGCAAAGATATTAGAAGTTCTTGCACTGATCTTAGTAATGAAAAAGGACCGAATAGGTCCAATAACACGCCCACTATATAATCTAGATTGTGAAAACCTCTGCTTTCGGAAGCAAAAAAAAAAAAAACGATGCTTTTTTACTCTTTATTCATAAACCATAACGGATAGATCTACAAAAATTTTCATATATACGGGATTAGCTATCTTCTAGTACCCATACAAAAACGGAAGGACTTGACCGCGCCCAGTCAGTATAAGAGTATTGAAATTTGAGTTTTTTGAGAAAACGTTTGTAATATCAAGAAGGAAACTTTTAAGACTCAACAAAGCCTACATATTCTTGACCATCAAATTCGTAATCAACTTATAGGCTTGTCCATCCATCCGAATCGGAAAAATCAAACACCTATAGTAAAACATAAACTGAAGACAATTGCATTTCTGGGTGCTTTTTAACTATTCATAAACTACAACTGATGATAGACAATAAAAACATCCGCGGGGTATTCCATTGAAAATGAAAAGAATCTGCCATGATCACCTGATATTATAGCTTATTGAAATTTAGCGCTTTCGAGTTTGTTTCTAAGATGAATTCGGTGTCTATGAAAGGTTCGATCGCAGTCGGTTATGATTTTCTTATTTATTTTAAACTAAAATCGCTCGATTTGTACTGCGAAAGTCTTGAAAGAAGGTTGTAATATGAAGCGCCAATAAATTTAGATACGGACTTTGTATTCTCGTTTGTTAGTTTTTTCTGTTTAGTTATTTCTAATTTCGTACCAAATTCTTATATTCCTCTATTCATATCTTCTTCACTTCTCTTACAAAAATATCTGTTTCAGAAAAATCAACTACTATAAGACTATAAACTTATAGACCATAGACTTTGCGCAACCATCTACGCGGTTTTGTTGTTTTTAATGCGTATAAAAATTATTGTTTTCTATTTAGATTACGAGATTCGCTGCGCTTTCGTTCGTATTAGATGTATAAATACGTCTCAGATATCTTCTACAATTTAAGCATAAGTAGTCCTCGTAAAATCCCAAACCAAGTAGTCAATGTCTTTGCTCTGCATCTCTCTCCTTATTTTACTACGTCTGGCATTGCGAAAGCAGTGACTTACAAGCAATTATAGGAAGAAAGAAGGATCATATGTTTCAAGTTTTTTTTTTTCTTTTTCGCTGTAGAAATGAAGCTCTACACGTTCACTTAAATATGATAAGAAAACACAATCCATGGTTAAAATTGGTTCATTACGAATACGAAAACATTATTTCAAGCGGTCCATTTATACATTATTTCAATCAATATCATCAACTATTGGACATTATGTGGTGGAAAAATTTACGTATAATCAACTGGCAACGTTTTCTAAACGCTTTAGAGCAGCACACTACTGAAAACAACTATGAGATATACATGGGAACATTGGATGAGGTGCAGATACCTCTATGGTCAAATCCACATGAGTTTGAATATTTGGAAGTTCAGGTACGAACAAATATATGTTTTTTTTTTCTTTCATTTTTTGTTACGTTTTAAGTTCAATTTTCTTCTTCTTCTTTATCCAACAGAATGGTTTTGTGAATGGTACAGCACCTCGATACGTGTGGATCTATTTAGAATCAAGCGATAATAAAAATTCTAATTTATACATATTCGGTTATAATTCACCTTACGCTGAGGTATATAAACTTTTTGATAATTTCTATATACGTGTGTGTTAATATTGTTTTCATGTCGCAGTTTTTTGAATCCAGTGACGTAAAATTTTGTTCGGATATCTGTGGTGAATTCGATTGGTTGGAAAGTGTTCGTTCCACCTTTGGTTATGCTAATTTTGGCATTATATTCTGCTGTTCACCGAATTCATTTATAAAATTAACTTACGCACAGAAGCTACCATATACGTCTATTAAAAAAATTGTAAATAAAACTACACTACATGACTCGGATGATTTAGATGTAATTTTTTCATCTACAACGGAAGATTATGTTTCCAATTTAATCTTAGGTCTTCCCTAGACCTCAACGTTATTATGCATTTATATTGTAAACATAAAACGTTTAATAAATAAAAAAATTTGGTTTATTAAAAAATAGAGACACATGAAGTGTATATTTAACATAACACATTTTGCAATGGAATGTCTGGCTCTTGTTTGCTTCGAAGCTTATTTATAGTTTCAGTTTATTTCAGTTCATTTTAGATAGCTTCCTGTAGAGACTTTGAAAAGGATTATCAGTTATTATTAAAGACAATCACTAATTTACATTTTTCTTAATGAATATTACAAATTCTTAAATATATGTTTTGCTATCTTGCCTTCGAATGTTTCCGTTCACTTTTTTGAAAAAAACAATTTTTAATCTCTAAGAAATACCCATAAGGTTATTATATTTTTTTCTCTTTGGGTTCTTAAGTTTTGTAGAACTTATCTTTGAAATGACTTTCTAGGAAGACATCTTCTTACATTTTCCTAACGGACAAACCCATATGATCTCGCTACGAGATCTAAACTTACGGTGAAATAAGTTCATTATATATTTCATGAATATACTGTCTTGCGAACTACCTGTGTTTCACTTACTGTTGTTAAAAGTTGAGTGGCAATGTCATAACATGTCTAAAGATTCGAACTTCCTGGATCATTGCTATTTTCGAATTTGATTTAAAAAAAACTTAGTAATAATTAATAAATAATCAATAAAAAGTTTTTTTTTCTAAGGGCCTCTCGGTTTTCAGGGTTACGATTCTTTCGTATGACATATCTCGCATATTTAATTTTCTGAATTTGTTGCAAAAATAGTCGGTCGCCACGGAATGCTGGTTTCGAATATCGCGTTCTATTTCGATCTAAACATTACTCTCCTCAATGGTTTCTTTTGTATGTCTTATGGGCAGAGATGTACTACGAAATGCATTGTACGATCGAAGTGCTTCCATAAAGCTTACTAATTAATCGTACAACGGTTGTAAAATTGTCGCCGCTGAAAATTAAAAGTCATTAACATAAAGTTCTTAAGTAATATTAGCGTGAAGTTAGCTCACACTTGTCAGGTCTCCTTTTTTGTCTTTGCTAAAATGTGGGAAAATTAAATCATGCCCCTTATTGTATAAAAAATAAAAAAGTTATTATTACTACTCATCATGAACGGTGCGCTTGAAGTTGGACAAAACCTACAAAAACTAAAAATCGCGTTATAAAAAATTTTTCAGAAATAATACAACTCCAGTTTTTTGATATATCTTAAAGGTTTTGCAAAGCTATCAGAAAAACCTGACATCATGATCTGAAGTAGAAGACATCATAGTCGAAAGTGTTCATATGTACTATTTCCTATACGTTTATGTATTCAACATAAATGTTAAAGCTTTCTAAGTAAGCAGCACTTTTTCTTTTATTACTAAACAACGATATGTCGCACTGTAACGACGAGTTCAAACAATTATGGAATTTGTTCCACATGGACTTCATATTTGATCAAAAACATCTGTGGCGAAGCACATTCCTTATATTACGAGATAAATATCATGTTTACAAGTCAGCGTAAATGTGTATAAACACTTTTCATATAAACATTGCTTATATGCATATTATATTACATATGAGCGTATAAAAGTACGCAGCGACCCTTTCCTATATGTAGTGGATATTCTCTTTCCCTTTTTCTCTACATACTAATTAATTAAAACTCACGAAACTGTACGCATGTTTGGTGTTAGAGAGAGTACAATAGAAATAGAAATCAATAAATTTCTCTATCGCTAGATTGATTTGCGTAAGAAAACCATGCGCGAGAGCAGCACAAAAGCAAAGTATGCAAAGTAAGCAAGAGCAATCGAGCAATCCTTTCTTGTGCATTATGCGTAATGCAAACAAAATCCGCCAATGATTATAATGATTGATAAGATGTTGTCGATTGGCATATCAATTACTATCATTCATTTTTTTCTTAGGAAATAGAGCATTCATATTGTAATGCGTTTGTAATTGAATTCCAAAAGATCTTGCAGTAAAATTGATTGCTAACAAAAAAGAAAAACTAAAAATTGTATAAAACAAATTCTACTTCCAGCTTTTTTCCTATTTTTCTGATCAAATATGAACTCCATGTGTAAAGAATTCCATAATCTTTTGAACCCATCCAAACATTACGTCATATCGTTGTTTAGTAATAAAAGAAAAAAACGCTGCTTACTTAGGGGTCTTTAATATTTAAGTTGAACACATAAACATAAACATAAACATATCGAAAATGGTGCATTTTGACACTTTTCACTATGATGTCCCCTACTTCGCATCATGAAGTTAGGTTTTTCTGATAGCTTTTATAAACCTTTAAGATATATCAAAAAACTGGAGTTGTATTATTTTTTAAAAAATTTTTTATAACGCGGTTTGTACATTGTAATTTTTGTGAAACTACAAGCGTACTGTGCATAATGAATATTGTTAAATAATTATCTTTTATATTTTTTATAGCATAAGGCATGACTTTGTTTTTCATTTATGTTTATATTTTCTATTTTTGTTTAGTTTTCATAAGTATTCTGTATATTTTTCTATGCCGCTTTATTATCAATTAACTTAGCAAAGTCATTTTTAGCAAAGACACAAACGCAAAAAATTTTTGTGGGCTAACTTCACACTAGTTTTTATTTATATATTTATATTTTTTATATTTTTTATAACATAAGACATGATTTAATTTTTCATTTATGTTTGTATTTTCAATTTTTGTTTAGTTTTTGTAAGCATTTTGTTTATTTTTCCATGCCGCTTTATTATCAATCATCTTAGCAAAGACGCATATACACTGTGACGCTAGCCCATATTTTAGCAAAGACAAAAATGTAGGCCAGACAAGTATGAGCTAACTTCACACCAGTCATTCGTTACGTCATTTGGGCATAACAATGATAGTTCCTTAGTTCCACATCGAAGCAGAAGTTTGATAGAAAGACTCCTGGTGCCATGAGTGGCACCAGAAAATATGTTTTTAGTTTTGCTAACAATCTCTTATATTAAGTCTAATACCAACTTGAACTGTAGTTAAGTCTCGGGGAAAGGTTAAGGCTTTGAGGAAAGTAACAGAAATTATTTTCCCGCAAATATAACAATACAGACATAATATTTACATTACAGCCAACCTTATAAAATACGAGAAGATATTAAATAATTTAAAGAACAAATGCAAATTCATTGCTAAAAGGAAGAAGCCGAATAAAAATTTTGATAAATTGAAGTCTCAAAGATAATTGAGAAAGATTCCCGAAGTAAGAAATCAGAAACGAGCTCTTCTTTGAAACATATTTTTCACGTTCTACGGTTCAAATTTCTTTCATAACTTTGACCTCAATAAGACACGAACAGCATGAGAACAGCTGTTGAGATGGAAATGTCTAAAATGTATGAAAACTAAAAGGTCCAAGAGCTTATATGTTTCAAGACATATCCAATGCGTGTTTGTGGAATGTGAAGAATTTAGTTTAATGCAATTTTGCGAGTGAAAAGTAAAAACAAAACATTTTTTTTTTTAAGTACAAAAATTCTCACTTATTAAATAGACATAATAAGAAATTTAACTCACAGTTTAGATTACGTATCTCCCTCGTTCCCTTCATTTTTGCTCTGCCTCTAGCTAAATTTAACTCTACTATAGGTTTAATATACATTTTCAGTAATTGAAACAAAAATCACAAAATTTTATTGTCAGTTAAAAGAAATTGTTCGGTGCACGACTGTGATAATAATATACACCGTAAAAAAAATCTTTTTAAATAAAAATAAGGAAAGAAGGTGTTTTTGTGATTTTTTGACTACTCTAAGCATTTAGATATCCCGAAGAAATGTCTTCGACAAATTTTTGTTGTTATCTGCTATAGATTGCGGGGTTTCTTTGGCGTATCACGTAAACCTGCTGATTTGTGTACGTATCAAGCTTTGATTTTGTTTCTCAGTTTCATGGCAATTTAGATAAGATGGATAAAGGCGGCTCGGAATTGAAATCTAACCTTGAATACATATTCTTTCTAGCGGCTTCGAATAAGTACTTGGCAGAAACATTAGAAGTTCTTGCACAGAGTTTGTTGGTATTGAAAATTGACCGAAGGACACGTCTGTAGTAGAATGTAAAATTAGAACAACTCAGTTTTCGAGATTGTTGAATTTGTCAAAAAAATTGAAAGTTCTTTCACATGCGTTCATATTGAAAATGGGTCGAATTGATCCAAGCTGAAAACAACTTTGCTTTCTTCATCTTTTGCTCACTACTTGTAGTGTACGCAAGTAAAATTTCCACAGTATTCTATAAAAATGGAAAGAATCTGCCACGCCTACCCAAAATTATAGAGTATTAATTATAGAGTATCGATAATTTATTCTAAGCTTTTCTTTAAGATAAAAGACTCGGTAGAGCCGAATATAATTTTCTTTTTTCTTTTTAAATTAATGTCTACTATGTTACCATGTTTTTTTTTACAATGTTAACAATCGGAGTTGAGTGATTTCAAACATTTCTGGGATTTCAATTGAAAACGTACAATAAAGCATTTTCAAAAAGTTATCAAAGTTAATCAAAATGTTAATTTCAGTTGAAGGACCTTGAATTCAATGAATATATTTTATCATTGTTATGATAAATTCGGCAGCATTCGGGATTTACGTAAATTGAGATATTTTCGCTTGTTTTCGTAAACTCACAACGTAACGTTATGTTTGTGTGTAAATAGAAAATTATTAAAATAAAGCGCTTAACACTCTCTTAAATGCAATTAAACGTTAGTGTTTCGCTACGTAAATGAATAATAAAAAAGAAACTTTTGGTGATAAGGTTATTACGTTGATTTATACCTTTTAGTTATTGTAAATCTCTAGCATACATACATATATATAAGCTATATATATATAGTACATATATTATATGCATATTATATATAAGCAATTGAAATTGACTTCATCTTACTCGTTTGTCCCTCCGTCTATATTAAAAGCTACGAATTCGCAGAAACTTTTAAATAAAATCAATCATTTCCATCATTTTCTAAACAGAAAGAATATTTTTAATACCGTTTCACATTGTTAGGTGTCTTTTGAATTTGAACAGCATAATCACAAATGAAGCAGGATATTACACTATGAGTAGTGTTGTGCACGCATTGAAAAATTATCGCCAATTATAATTTCTTTTAAAGAGTTAGTTGACCTAGCAAATGTATAAGATGACAACGAGCAGCAAAAAGAATTTTCAACTTATTTTCTAAAATAAAGATTAGCCATTTTAAGGTCTGCTGATATTATGACTCGCCTTATATGATAGATGTTCAAAAACGGCACGAATTTGATGTGTCGCTTTGATATCAGCAAATGGCTGTTGGGCGAAAGTGAAAAAAGAAATCACATTAGAAGAGAAAAAAAAAAAAAATGTCAAATGAGGTCGAAGCTTCTTTACCATTAACCAAAATTCTTTGTTCAAATTTTTTATTTTTTATCGCTAAGAAATATATTAAACAATAAAAGTTGGAAAATGAAATAATAAAAAAACAAAAATGAAAATTAAATTCGTCTGTGTCGAAACTTTTATAGCCACCATCTTAATTTAAAGAAAAGGTTAGAAAAAACTATACTTCGATGCTTTATAATATTAGGTAGACGTGGCAGATTTTTCTGATGTTTATAGAATGAAATGTGAAATTTGTATTGCGTAGTCCATGAGTAGTAAGCAAAAGATTTATATTATACTGCAGACGTGTCCTTTGATCAATTTGGCTCATTTTCAATATCAATGTACGTGCAAGAGCTTTTAATGTCTTTGCCAAATTTTGATCCAGTGAAATTCCAGCAAATCCAATAATCCGGTGAAATGGATCGTGAAAATGCTTACTTTAGACTTTACGCAAATAAACAAGCAGACAGGATGGTCAGACGGATGGACGGATACGTCTAAGTACATATATAATTTATAATATCTCCAAAGCTTAACACTACTATCACACACAGATGAACAGATAAATAAACAAGCAGACAGACGAAAGACCGGACGGACGGATGGATGGACAAGCCTAAGTGGATTCAAAATTTAATGGTCAAGAATATGTAGACTTTGTTGGATCTTTAAAGTTTCCTTCCTGATGTTACAAATATTTTCCCAAAAAGATCTAATTTATTTCATTACATTGGTTGGAGC